>JACDJE010000075.1:1681560-1951436 GCA_016647715.1 Pavo muticus | reverse complement strand
CGGTGCGGTGCGGTGCGGTGCGGCCGGAGGAGGAGAGCGGCCGCCTCGGCCCCGGCTCCCGCGGGAGGCGGGTGCGGTGCGCCGTGGGGTCCCCTCGCAGATTGCCCGAAATCCTTCTGTTCCGCTGGTTTTTGGATGTAAGTCATCACTAATGCCATCATACGTGCCCTTCCTAACGGCTGGAGCAGCGTCCCACGGCAGCCCTGTAACACGCAGCTTACACGCACCGCTCTCCAGCTCCGGAGGCTGGTCCTTGCCCAAAGCACATCGAAGTGGGCAAGCAGCCCACGGGAAATGCGGGGTCTCCGTGGAGCAATTTTCAGCACAGGGGCAGAGCACAGCACTGCAGCCAGGAGCTGGGCCCCCACAGAAAGCAGTCTTCCTGGGAGGTGAAAACAAACTTGTAAGCGTCCCTCTGAAGACTGCTCCGAGTTCTCGGAACAGCTGCTGAGGCCCTCAGGGATGCCTTGCCATCGTTGACACAAGAGTAAAGGAATAGTTGTGCCCAGAGCAACTGAGACAATGCCTAGAAAGTGTCATAAATGAGAACAAAACCTGGCTTTGCTGGTTTGTTTGGAGAGTGGCATAGCTGCAGGTATCACGTACTCTGGAATCGTAAATATTGGGCAATTTTTCCTGGCTAGGACATGTTCCTGCCTGGGGACGTTGGGAGAAAAGGCTCAGCTGGCTTCTGGTGCACTCATCTGAGCCACGACAATTTGTTTTGGGCCAAATGACTTTACTGTGGGTTATAAATCAGCAGTGAGCAGCGTGAAGAGCAGATGGGGAGTTTAATGCAACCTCTGCAGCTCAGTCTTGTGTCTGGCTAATGTCCATGTGGAGTTCTGAAAAGGTTGTTGGGAAAGGTTGTTCTTTATTTTAAATTGCTTTTTGGGAGCCACACAGCTTATGATGTGCTGCGGAAGTACTGCCATGAGATGGGCTTTTGTTCATACAGGCTGCAAGAGAGGAACAGCTTGGGATGCCATGACACAGAGCTGGTTTTGGGTGGAACGACGTGTTTGAATAAGTAAATACAAGATAAATTTTAAAGGGAAAATCATTCACAGAGAATGAACCAAATTTCTCCTTGATGTCAGTGGCATACAAAGGAGATGGGTTGGACTTTCAAGTGGCATAAATGCTCTTTCCATATTTCACCCAAGAGAAAGGAAGTCAGAGGTTTTGGTTGGTTGATTGGGTTGTGTTTAGGGTTGGCTGCTTGAGGGGAAGAGTCGTGTCTATGGCATAGGAACACAGAAAGAGCAGAGAATCAGAACTATGTTGGATGCCCCATTCCTAGAGACATTTAAGGTTGGTCTGGATGGGCTCTGAGCACCCTGATCAAGCTGTAGGTGTCTGTTCATTGCAAGGGGGTTGGACTCAATTCAGTGATTCTATGATTCTATGCTCTGGTATCCCCAACCTGAAAGCAGACCTCTGGTTCAGCTCAATGTTCAGCAGCTGCCAAAAAGGGCACATTTCACAGTGGGCTGATTGACTGCATGAGCTACTGAGGCAATAACACACTAAACCTGTTGAAACTGTAAGGAAAGAAATATTGAGGACACCTACTGCACTACTAGCAGTGATTGGATTATAGAGGTGAAGAATCCTGCCATAACCATTTTAACAGAAACACTGAGAACTTGCAATATCTTTTCTTGTTTGTGTACTCTGACTCCTTCAAGCAATCCTCTGTGCTGGATGTCACTAGCTGTAAACAGACACACGATGATTGAAATTCTTGTATTGATTTGTCATATAGACTGGGGCCCAGGCACAATGCTCTGAGACATGGGAGAAGCAAAAGCAGTAAAGCAAAATGTTTGCAACTCAAAGAGAGTAAAAGGCAAGAATTGTGAAATTGTTTGAGTTGAAAGGGACCTTTAAAGGTCATCTAGTCTGACTCCCCTGCAATGAACAGGGACACCTACAGCTCGGTCAGGTGGTCAGAGCCCTATCCAGGCTGACTCTGAATATCTCCAGGGATGGGGCATCTGAGCAGCCTGTTCCAGTGCCTCAGCACCCTTACTGAAAAAACCTCTTCCTTATATCCAAATCTAAATCTTCTGTCTTTTAGTTAGAAATCATTTTCCCTTGGCTTGTCACAACAAACCCTGCTGTCCCTTTCCTTCTTATAGCCTCTCTTCGGATACTGAAAGGCCGCTCTCAGGTCACCTCAGAGTCTTCTCTTCTCCAGGCAGAACAGCCCCAGCTCTCAGCCTGTCCTCGTAGGAGAGGTGTTCCATCCCTCAGATCATTTTTGTGGCCCTCCTCTGAATGTGCTCCAACAGGTCCATGTCTCTCCTGTACGTACTGAGGACTCCACATCTGGACACAGTACTCCAGGTGGGGTCTCACAGCATAGAGCAGAAGAGCAGGATCACCTCCCTCACCCTGCTGGTCACGCTGCTTTGGATGCAGCCCAGGATACGGTTGGCTTTGGAAATGCTTCATCTCATTACAGCTCAATTATTCCAGCAGTGTAATTGCAAACTGGGACAGACAGCAGGAATTTTCCCCCGAGGTCAAGTAGGAGGAAGAAGAGAAAAAAAAAGACAAAATGGAACAGCGGTGAAGTGGCATGCAGTTGCTAGCACTGGCCAAAGAGTTAGTGCTTTGTAAAGAAAACAAATAGTGATCCCTTGGTCTTTTTTCACTCCAGAGAATTAGATTTCAAACCTTAATCCACTGAGGAGTGAGGAGAATCCTAAGTGCTGCTGAATGCATCAGGCATGGTCACTGGTGATCCTGGACTTTGGGGGAAGCTCAGAAGCCAGGTGCAGACCTACTCAGGATATCTCACTATGTGTGCTAGGACACACCATCCTAGCTTGTAAAGCCACGCAAAGTGCCAGGGCAGAAAGGTGCTTCTCATCGACATTTCTGGATGTCTTTTAGCATGGGTTACATCACTGATGTCCTATTGCTCATTGTGTTTGTGTGCTGTGAGCAGCTCAATGCCATCGCTTAAAGCAGCCCCAGGGGACTTGTCAGCAAGATACAGCTTTGGCAGTGCATTAGGACCTCGCACAGGAGGCTGGTGGTGGGAAGCACTGCTGCTCGGCAGCAATTAACTCATGCTTCTATTGCTCTTCCTCCTTCTCGCCTTCTGAGCAAACAGCACAGAGTAAGCTGGCCCTTCCTTAGGACAGGCTTTTATGAATAATGGATCTCAAAATGTTTTGCAAAGCCAAATGTTTGGTTGTGGCATTAAACAGAGAAAAAAGGAAGGCACAAGAGATATTTTCAGAGAAGCTTTGAGAAGTGGATGAAGGAACAGCAAAGCAGAAAAATGTGTGGGTATCCTTCAAGTGACAAGAGCACAAAGAAGTCCTTACAAAGCCACTATAAATATATATTTTTTTCATGTTACAGTCAGCAAGGCACTGATTTTGCCTTGAAGCCCAGAGCAGCAGGTTGGAGGACTAGAGAGCGCTTTGGGTGGGTGTGGGGAACTCTGAAGTTCTGGAAAAGGCATGGTGATGTGGATTGATCGATGCTTAGTCCAGCTGGGCTCTGTGTCACCATAACTGCCCTTTGGCTTCCCATCAGACATTATGTCTGGAGTGGACTTTCTGCCATAGTGTACAGGAAATTTGTTGTTGTCATTATTATTACTGTTACTGCTTTGAGAGTTCTTGATATATTTCCCTGTACCTGCTCCAAGGCAGCAAGTGGTGCAGTAAGCAAGCAGCTTCATGATTCCCCTGCATTACTGCCAACAGAGTTGCTGCATCACTCATCAGTATGTTTACGAGTTGCTGTCTGCTTGTTTCACCATGTCTTTTCCTCCTTAACATGGTTTGCAGGTGTACCACTGCCTGGGGAACTTGGACTGAAGAAGATGATGCAATCCCAACCTTCTTTGGGATTCTACAGTGCAAGACTCTGAACTTTTCCTATTGTCATGAAATCGATAAACACAGAAATGTTTTATCCATATTTTTCCTTTTATCTTCCTGGTTAGGAGCTACACCTCGTTCTTTTTGTCTTCACCAAGGCACTGTAACATATACACTGAAGTGCTTGGTTGGGTGCTACTCACCAAATTGCACATCAGAGTCAGTAGGATTAGGCTTTCTGGAGTGTTTAAGCTCAGCTGTCAATGGAAAGAGGTAGATGACTGTGAAATCCTCCAGAGGGAGTTCTTATACATGGAAGTCTATGCACATGAGTTAGGTGCATGTTACCTTTTCTGATGCCCTTAAATCCATTCATTTTTCTCAGTTTGAATGTCTGGGAAATCTAGGGACTAGCACGAAAGGGCTGCCTTATTGCACTCATAAGACACAAGCACACAACAGTTAAATGAACTAAACCCTCCCCTGAAAAATCAGATCCTTGGCTGTCCAGCTGAGATGTACACTGTAAACGTTTACATATAGAGAACTCAGGTCTGGTAAGAGCCAAGATAAAAATAAAACTCTTTGCAATTTGGACAGACAGTTCTTTCCTAATAAACACTGTCGCCTCCAGTAAGTAGCTACTCCTTCCCAAACATGACCATGTTCTTCTAGCCCCTGAATTTGCCCTCAGCGTGTAGCACTGTGTTCAGCATATATTTTGTCTTGAGTTTTTTCATGAACACAGAGGCTGAAAGCTAATGAGTTTGCAGGGGAACATTGTTGGATACTGAACGGGCTTCTGCGCTACAATTTGCATAAACATTGCAGTTTAATAATGGCCAACACTGCAAGTAGGAAAAGTCTTTAAAGACCTATTGAGCCAATATTTAACTTCTAATTCCTCCATCACAAAGAAGCTACTTATTAATGCAGGGGCAAGCTAATATCCTAAATGATTTTTAAAGCTCAATTGACTCCATCATTAGATGTTTTTAAAATACTTTTAGGCCACTATTAGACCTAGAATACTCCCGACACCTATAGTCTTTTTAATTACCTGCAGTCACCACTAAAAGTAGTCACCACAAAGCTCATCCATTCCCTCTGTGCTTCCTACTGATCCACTTAGGAACTTTGCCATCAGGCAGTCTAAGGAAGGGTTATCTTTAATGAGAGTCCTGTGGAATAATGGGCAGCTCATTTCCCTAAATGTCATTTGTATAATATAAATCAATTGAAATGCTAATAAAAGGACAAGCACCTCATACTGTGGGATGAAGCTCTGGCATGGAGAAGCTTTGTCTGTTAATAGTTAACATTTATCATGGAATCTCTTCAATGTTTCTCAGTCAGCTCTTTGTGTAGGACGTGTCTGCAGTGAAGTGTGTTGAGTACAGATATAATGCCCAAGGTCAGCCAGTGCTGTCTTCTGGTATCCAGCTTCTGGGAACTGGGTGCAGAAACAACCAACAAAACCAAATGGGGAGATTGCAATGAACTCCATACAAACTGTGTGATAAGTGGTGTGTGTGATTTCAGTGATTTCTGTTTTGTGTAAGGATTGGCAAAATCAGACTAAACCCATAAATTGTGTCATCTTGGGCCTAACTCAATTGCCCACAGAGAGGCATCCGTGATGTTTTAGATGTCAGAGGCATTGTACAGTGATAGTAGATAAGAAAATTTGCACATTTCTCAGCTGGTAACTGGGAAACAAGTGGGATGCAAAGGGATATCTCCGATGACATTGGCATACAATTGGGCTGAGCCCATGTGCTCCATTGTCTGCAGTGGGATCTTGGGCACTCAGCTCACAGAAGACACCTGTAAATATGTGCACTCAAATAGGTATTTTGAGGGCAAGCCAAATCCCACCCTTTTTTATTTTGATAACTTAAGTCAGAGCACTGAAATGCAGTCTGGGCAGAGTTCTGTGCCCACACTGATCTCCACACAGGGACAGAAGATCTTTAAGTGCCAAACCAGGATTTCCAAATTCCAGCCTTATTCTGTACCTTTAGCCTCCCTGCAAACCCCAGCTTGTCCCAGACATACCCCACTGCATGGGTCAGCACAGCCCCTATTTTCATTGGGGCATGAGTCTGTGGGGTCCCTTTGCCCCCTGTCATGGAACTAGGCCAAACCGGGCCAAACCATGGCAGTACTCAAATAAAGTTATGCATTTATACATACCTATGGTCAATTGGATACAGGCAATTGGTTGTTGTGTTTGAATTATACGCATGTGCCTTTTTCCATTTACAGCTGAACATGGCCTCCAAAGAGCGCAGCGCAGTCTTGGCTGCGCAGTGCGTTTCCTAAGTTTCATGACTGTATTCACAAAAATAATGAGCCAACGCTATTCTCTATAATAGTTTCTGATACATTTCCAGCTCAGAGCTTCTCTCCTTACAGTGTCCTTCTAGACACAATTCTGTATTAGCTCTTTCCACAGACACGCTTGGCTGCTATGGCACCTACATCCATTGATGAGTGCTGTATATACCCTGGGCAGAGGTACTCTGCAGTCTTTACCTCTGATGTCTTCATGTTGATGCCATTTTCAAAGATAGCAATGTAGCTGTTAGCTAATCAGAACTCAGTAAGTCTGATCCCCATGTGCTCTACAACCAATTTATATCACTCTACCAGAGCAGAAGTGCTTTAGAGTGAGTACAAATGTGGCCTGAGCTGATTTTAATGCCCCATTACACTGCCAGAGCATTCCAAAGTGGCCAAAACATAAATGAAATTCAGGACCTCCATCATAGAGAGAAATGATCCAGTAAAAAGATGAATCTTCTGCCTGCAAAATAGTAAAAGCAGTGATCGCAGAGACAAATCTCATTGGGGCCTCCTGTCTGAAACCTACAGAGCTGGCTGAGGAGCAGACAGTGGAAGGGAAATAAAACCAAAGCACAAGACTTGTCTCACGTGGAGATGGCTTTTACCCATAGAATGAAGCACAGATACGGCGTCCCGTCTCCTCACGTGTGTCAGATGAAGTATTCCCAAAGGAGTCTGGATCTCTTTAGAAGACACTTCTTTTTTTCTCTCTTTTTTTTTTTTTTCTGTTTGTTTTTAATTTTTAAAACAGTAATAGATTTGAAGCACCGGAAAATGTAAAGCAATCTAAGGAAAGAGGGTTCGTTATCATTCGGAGAAGTGAGAGATTTTTTGTTAATTTTAATATCTTGAAGGTCAGTGGCTGCTGCTTCTTTTTATCCCCAAAGGGTAATATTGCTGTATCCAGCAGTGCCCTGGCTTCATCAAAATCAGAGGAGATCTGTGAACTGTGTGATGACCCTAGCTAATTATTCAGAGTGGTAACATAAAATGCTATGGCATTGGCACTGAAGTAGAATAATGCTAATAATGTACCGATTCCTGAGCACGCACCCAAACAGGGCAGCCTGTATGCTGAGGAAATTAGCTTTTCATCTCAACCCTATAATGAAATGCGGTTTCTGTCACCAACCAGGAGTGAAGAAATAACAGCTATTCCTTCCTCTTTTTCTTGTCCAAATTCAACACTTTGGGGTAAATAAAAAGTGCATTTGCTATCAGTTCAGAATCTGATAATACCAAAGGTAAAGAATCTGAGGTTAACTTGGGCCTTTCTTCACAAAGGTTTGCCAATGGCAAGCACAGTTTTCAGAGCTTTTTAAAGTTATTACTATTTTTTGAGACAATGTTTAAATAAATTCTGAGAAAGACTGAAAATGCACTTCATAAGACAGGAGGGGAGTCCTCCGTTGCCTTTGGCATCCCTTGACTGTATCTGGTTTTTCACAGATTTATTGTTCCACTGTTTTTTTATGATGCACCTATTCATGTTTGCTGCCTTTAAATGTGTGCATAGATGCTAATTTTCTTGGTCTGTAATCCTAACTATCAGTATAAACTAAATTTGTGTGCCTGCTTATCGTCACATGAGCTGTGGAGGACTTGACATTTGGAAGCAAGAGAGCGTTAGCAAGTGCTATTTAGCCAACCTTTCAAATTTTAGACGTATTGGAGTGTTATGGATGCAAAATCCTCAGCAAATAACATCACAGATGAAGGAAAGGTCTGATTTGGTATTTTTATTTTATCCTTAAGCTGAAGTAGCTGCTTTTAAACTGTATAAATTGGTAAATGGCAACGAATGAGTTACTATTATGCATCACTACTGAGGAGCTGAATATATGAGTATTATTTTTTTTTCTATTTTTTTATTTTTCAGTGAATAGGAAAGCATGGGAAAGTAGTTCTCAAAACTCAGGAGCTGCCAATAGGAGGCATTCACTGGAGCCTTTCCCCCAGGGCCACTTCCTCACACTTTGCTCAGCTCAGTGAAGACCGAAGTATTCGGTTTTACCACTTTCTGGTTATTTGCTGGTCCATCTGAAAGAAAACTGATTTTCTCACTTCATCAGCCACTCTGTGAGATGGATTAACACGGCACTTTTCATGTGAAATCAAAGGTAACAGTATTAAATGCACTCGATAGCTCTAAACTCTACCAGTGTACTTTTGGAATGCCGCTGGCCTACAAGCTTGATTGACTGCTCTGACATGTTTGTATGAATGCCAGAGACACAGCTTCACAAAAACATGTATCAAAATCAATGTTATCACTTGAATTAAAGCAAAGACATCACACTTTCCTCACAGATAAATCCCTATTAAACTTTTGTTGCTATTTTCTCTCATGAAAGTTGTGATATTATATAGCTCCTGGCTTCCTATTCATTGAAGTGTACAGTGTTACTAGCTGATACCAGAATAATATTTTTTTAGTTTTTCTTCAATTTACTTCAGTAAAGTATGATGATATATATAGGAAATAGCAATTCTGCGGTGAATGGGAGGACAGAGGTCTAAATCTAGAGCAAATAATAAAAAATACAGGAAGTATTTACAAAACTTTAACCATGCTAGTTATATTGACATTTCGAACTAATTCTAACATTGTCCTATGTCGATGCCTTTATTTTCCTCTGTTTCTTACCCTGAGCTGTAGGTGTATGTATTTCCTCTTACCCTGGTGGATGGAACCACTGCTCAGCAAGCTCTTGGTATTGACTGGGGTGAATGAGCTTTGGATCCTTGAGCCAGGCTAGGGAGATTCCTGTCATCCTTGCCCACAATAAACCATAACATCCTCATCAACCAGATTTTTTTTTTCTTCTGAAGCCCCTTAGTTGTGATCTGAACACTTAAAATATGTGCTGAAAATGCAATAATTCCCTTTGCAGTTCTCTGTCTGTCTGAACCAGGGACTGCTTACCTGTACTGCTACATGAGCAGTCTGCAGACAGTGTTCGTGTAGGGGGAAAGGGAAGAGGCCAGGACATCCATCCTCAGCTATTTTGCTTCTCGTCCAGGTGGCCCTGTGGCTCACCACAGTGCTATAGCCATTAGACCCCTAAGGCAGCTCCTGTAGCAGTCTCCTGCTCCTTATACTGATGTTTTTTCGTCTGAACTAGCCTGTCTCATGCTTTAATTATCCCCTTTCAGGTACTTGCCAGCCACAGCACAGCTTCTGAAGCTGAACAAGCAACTTTGCCAGCTCAGATAGCAATCTTGGTCACACATCAGCAGAGTTGATTCCAAGGGCATGGGAAGGGGACCAAGGCTTTAAACCTCACTGCATGCTGTTGTGAGCTTGGTTTTTTCACATGGGAACACAGGGGGGTGCTGACCATGACTATCCTTCCCTTTCCCACTCAACAGAGTGTAGTCTGACAGCTGTGGGAATCAACAATGAAAAGCGGATCATTTTTTCTAAACTCTGATGTTGCAAAAGATGCCCTAGTCTATGTTTTACACCAGAGGAAGCATTGGACCACAGCCATTAAAGTTCCTGGACCTTAGTTCTGCAAAAAGGGGACAAATATGTTTTCCTTCAGTAAAAAAAAAGTTCTAGGTGTTACTATAGCACCCAGATATGCAGGACCCTAATCCTAGGCACAGTTCCAGAGGGCTGTTATAAAACCACTAACAAGGTAAGCAAGCATCAGGCTGAATTTGCTCTTTAGGGTGCTGAACTTGAGAGAAAGCAATGCTGTTAGATGGGCTGTGAAGTCACAGGTGGGTATATAGTCACATAGTGACTAGAGCAGAGAGAGCCTACGTATTGATGGAGGTCTGTCAGATCTCAAGGGACAATCCCTTATCCTTTCTGTTTTACCCCCACTATATCCAACAGTGGGATTATAAGGCCAGAGTTTATCACCATGAACCATGCCAGGATATTTGAGGTTCTGTTGCGTATCTCTGCTCTTAGCTTGGGAAATAATTTAAAACTGCTATCTGTAGCTAAGATTATTGCCAACCTGGAGCCTAAATGTGTTTGATTCTATACAAAGTCTACAGTGATGTACGAATGTGACTTTTCTCCTTATTTATCCGTCCCAGCTGTGCTATTTTATATGTTCAAAATCTTTTTTTGTCAATTTAATCTTATTCTGGGAGACACCAAAGCATTTCCAAGAGGGCACTTAATTTCATTAGCTTTACTGAAAACCTAAGCACAGCATGAACACCTAAGTAGAAAAATTAAATTACCAGATACAAGTCACAGGAGGGAAATGTCCTGATACTAGCTCTACAGGCTGCAAACTCTTAAAACTCATCACTCTGGCAACTGAAGCTATAGCCCTACTGTCAGGGACCAAAACTTTGTACATAAAGGAGCAAGACAGGGTGACTGACTGCTGTAGTAGTTTATGTGTGTCAGGAGAACAAGGGTGTATCTGAAAGTAAAAAGGCTATCCAAGCGTACTCATATGGTCCTCTTCTATTAAGCAGTTTCACTGTAATATTGAATGTTGTTCCTCCCTGGAGTATATTTTGTCTCCTTTCTTCTAGAAGGTGCTCTAAAAGCTGTGGCTTCGCAGGTGCTCATTTTCTTCACGAGATGCTGACAATCCTGAGGTTGAAATATTTGCTTCTGGATATAACTGAAACAATTGGATGCTCTTTGTCCTCTGAATAACATTGACAGTCAGCTAGATACATGCAAGTTTCAAGAAACTTTACATGAATTACATGCATTTCGGTTTTATAGATATTTAAACAGTGCATCATTTTGCTTTAGCTGGTGGGAATTCATCACCAAGTTCTTGTAATTCAAAGAAAATAAGTTCTTTCTGAATCTACAAAGCAGTAGTGGTTGACATCCATAACACTTCAGCTGAAAACAAATGAAACAGTCTGTCATTGCATCAGTTACAAACTTAAAAACCTTACTCAATAAGCATTACATGAAAAAATAATAAAATCTTCTCACAGATGCTTCTCTGCTTTCAACATTATTGCTTAATTTTCACCCACAAATTGCTGACATTCATCAGTTGCTCAAGTAAAATGTGTTTACACAAGCAGAGTAGATTCTTGGATGGGTAACATAAGATTTGCATATAAATAGAGGATATATAACATGTAAAGTGTTGTATGGCTTCTGTAGGAGATGGGAGTAAAATAACCTGGTAGAAAGGAACGTAAGATATAGAAAAATAGTAGACATCATGTTGGCTTTAGGCTTTTGTCAGTATTTCCAAGTTTGGAAGCAATATAAAGCCTAATTGTAGGATCATTCAGTGTAATCTTATGCTAGGAGGGATGGTAACTAGTTATAAAATTACCATTCGTGTAACGAACCATGCACTCAGCCATGAATTTAAAGGGAGTTGAAAGGATAAGTCCCCATCCATCCAAAGGGAATCAAAGGAAACATGTCTGATTCTTCTCCAGTAGGCTGAGTTCGGTATTTCAGTGAAAAAATTCACAAAAAGTATGTTGGATTTTTGTCCTTCTTTGGGTCTTCTGGGTTGGTTTGTCACATTTAATGATCAAAACTGTTAATAATGAGAGAATCATCAGAAATGACAACAGAATGGCAGTAGTTAAAAACAGACTTAATCTTTTAAAATATGAAGTCTAATTAGCAGTAATATATTCTTGAATATAAATTGCACCAAGCATTTTGCATACTGAAGTACAGGAAAATATCAATCTACCCATTAAAGGTATGCTGCAATGCATTTAACATACACCAGACAATTAATGCTATATAATGCTTTTAAAAGGCGTTAAGTGCAAGAGTTAAGGACTATTAACTGTGATGAATGTCTAATTTTTTTCACAAAAGACATATAGCAGACAGTTATAAAACAATATCCTGAAAGGCAAACAGCAATTATTAATTTGATGGCAACAAATAAATAATGAATAGCCACTTTGGAAGCTTTCAAAGCTTTTCTTCTTTGAGAAGTGTTACCTGTTCCTTGATTTATTACTTCTTTATCCTAAGAGATACATGGCTCTTTGCAGATCTGAGTAGGGTGGTTAACAGCAGAGGGTGATGGAGAGGAAGTGGAGGAGGAGGCTGAAGTGCAACAGCTCTATTTGAAAAAGTAAAGGGGAATGTATCAGCCCTTTATGTTCATTGTCAGGATTTTCCCAGTGCTGTTGGGTCCCTGCACTTGAGAAGGAAGCACAATACCATGCCAGCCCTGATGGTGGAGAATTCCCCATCTGTGAGGTGGTATTTGAGCAAGAGGAAAAGGGTGGACGGGCAGAATTTCCCCATAGGTGGTGGCACCCATCTCTGCAAGTGGTCGATGGGGCAAGCAGGATGTACTTCATTTGCCACCTGGAAAAAGGGAAGGCACATCTGTCACTGGTGAGACCAGGAGTAATGGCCAGCCTGACTTGTAGTCATGAATATTATATTCTCTCTTTCATCTGATTCCCATAAATTTCAGTCCATGATCTTGATTCCCTGACCCCTTCCATATATCCTTCAAGGATGCCTTGGCAGGAACAGGGCTATAGACACGAGGAGCATGATTTAGGAGTCTGAGATTCCTATATAAAATAAAGAGGAACCAGAGTTGAAAACATCCTTTTTGTTCTGCAGAGTTCTTTATGTCCTTTTTCAAAGGACCAAACTCTCTCTTCATTAGATCATCAAGGCAAATGTCAGGACTTTTTAAACCACATCTTTCTTTTCAGTTCCTTTTTTAGTGAAGACCCAGCACAAGGCTGCAAAGAGAGCTAAATTTTAGGAGTGTGGGACTGCTCACCATTGAGCATTGAGTTGCCACTGGGTGTTGGGTTATGTTGACAGCACACAGTGCCGTGGTGGATCCAGGGCCCAGCAATAGCATCCCCCCTGATCCATGCCATGCAAGGAAAGTGGCCCTACGTGACATTCTCTAGGAGATGGTGTGGGCTTAATGTCAGCTGGAGTTATTGATGGGTACTTGTGCCTGAGAGCGCTGATTTAGCATTATGATTAACATTTAAGAGTCAAACAGAATTAGTGGTAACTCAAGTAGCAGGCAGGCAAAGTCAAGCTCAGATTTACAAAAAACATTTTTGTAAATTGTTTGGGACCTAATATGATGAAACTGAGTTTTAAATGCATCTAGAGGATGAACCCCAGAACACCCTCCCCGGCTAAGTGAGCCTTTCCTTTCTTCCCAATGATGTTCTTATTCTGTGGTGACGCTCGAAGTATTTTCATTTGAGGGTACTTGAGGACCTTTAGAGTGACTGGGTTGATTCAGATATTCTCATTTTTTTCTCAGGTCTTCCTATCCTTAAAACTGATATATTAGTAATTATCTGATAGGAGAAAATCTGTTAAATAATCCTCAGGCACAAGTTTACAATGCTTTTAAATTCAAAGAGAAACTAGTTCTCCCATCATTTCCCAGGGCTTGTAATCTATGTTCCACTAATTAACACAGTGTTTGAATTATACATTAGCTCCTATTCCTCCTGCTGCAGAGCACACAGTGCATTAGCTTTTCCCTTTCAGCCGCTGGCCCCTGGAAGTCAGAGTGAGGTTCTTACATGGGTTCCCCTTGGGCTGGCTGGGGTGGTGACCTCTCTGTCCCTGCTGCTTTCAGCTCCACTCAAACAACTGGAACCAAAGCAATATTTCTATACAAAGAGTTTTTCTTTTTTTCTTTTTTCCTTTATTTTTTCCCCTTAGGCTGGTCTGTGCTGTTCTCATGCAGTAAGCAAAGTAGGCAAAGGGGAAGAGGGATGTCTGTGCCCCTCATCCAACAGTGACTGCTTCCAGAGTTTTAAAGGTCTATCACCTTTCTACAGGCACTACATATCATCTGCATCTCTTGCAGGTAACACTGCCTGCCCTCAGCAGCGCCCTCCAGAAATACAGCCATGGGCACAGCAGGTTGTGTGCCAAATAGAAGTGGGAAATCACAGCCTAACAGGTAGGTGTCATAACTCCTGACAGACACTAAGCAGGGCTTCAGGCGAGTTTGAAGGGCCTTTTTGGTCTTCTGTGGACTGATGATGTGACTTGTATTTGGACCATTAGTATGCTTCCCCTTAAAAAAATGCATTACTGTTAGTTAATAATGTCTGATCTTTAAGTACTTGCACTTTTATATATATTTCTGGGTCCAAGTGTATATATATCATATATGCACTCATATCTTTGCACATTTGTTGTGCTAGAAAAGCTCTGCATATATGAATACGAACATATATGCATATGTGAATGTACAATTACAGCTCTTATTAAGGTATTTTGGTGCTTATTTTTTTAATCCAGAAATCATTTAATTTTAACCAGAAAAAAGAGGTTCCATACTGAGACATTTTTCTATGGCTGTGTTTGTATATGCACGCATACTCTTGGCAGAAGTATTAGTCTTAATTTTTTATTATTTGAAACAGAGTCATGTTTTATTTTATTCATTTGTAATGATTTGTGTTCATATTTTCTACTGACTATGGAGGTTTTTTAATTACTTTTTTTTATTGCTAAAAATCAAGCCTCTTCTAGTGTTTTCAATCAACTGAATATGGAAAAGAGACATTAACTTTGCTCAAAAGCAAAATATTTCTGTAATGTATCCTGTACATCTTCTTAATTGGTGACAGAGAAAATCGTGCCAACAACTTCAACTGGGGTAAGAATTTCTCCAGACCTTCAGTAACTTTTGTTCTCTGAGATCCTGACCAAATGCTCAGCTTGCTGCTCTTCTCAGCTGAAGTTCTTTGTGAAGGAGAATGTTGTAATGTTCACTTCTTTTGATTATTTTCAGATTATTTTCTCTTCAGCCGTTTTTTCTTCTCTCTTCTAATTCTTGTCAACAGATTTCATTAGCACACCTTGCATTCTTTACTTTCATAGAACATTATTAGTGATATTAAAATGATAGGTGAAGTAGAGAAGTGCAAAATCTCAGCCTGTATTTGTGTTAAAAAGGTGGAGCTTATATAAAAACGCAGGTAAGAACTTTGTGACATTAGGTATTTGCAAGTCTGGGGTCTAATGTGTCAGTAGTTTTGTGTCACAAGAAGATAGATGCTTGCTGAAGCAGTGGCTGCCTCTTCAAACTCTAGTTGCATCTATAGCACAAAACACCAACCAGTCATCTTCATCTATATGGCTTCTTTTCCTGTGTGTTCTTCAGTATCTGATAATGTGACTGAGCTCATCCTACAGCCTTTCCATTAACTGATTGGAATTTGCTCCCTCCATCACCTTGCCAGCTTGCATGAAATTAATGGGATTTAATAACTTTGAGATTTTTCACATCTTGGTAAAATTTGAGTGGAAATTGCTAATGTTGAAAAGATATAAAGAGGCAGAAAGTTGTACATGGGTGAGACAGTCAAGACTGTAGCAAGACACTATCAGCTCCTGTAGCAAGACACTATCAGCTCCACTTCCATAGCGAGTCAGGAATGTTTATCTGTAAAACTCACTTTCTTGTACCTTTGTTGCTATAAATTCTAATAGGAAAAAACCAATTCCCATTTCATCCTACTTGCCTCTGCTCATTAGGGGACATCTAAGAGTTTTCAACAGCAGCAAAATAGTCCAACACCCATTACCAGTAGGATGGGTGAATTAGAATTGTTTTGCATTCATCCAGTTCTCCAACTATCATTTTTATTCTTTTTAATTGAATAAGGTATTTCTTCATTGTCTCACAGATCTCACCCGCCTTTTTGTCATCTTGATTTGTTCCTAATGGCTCAGATTTTGGCAAACCTTCAAAGGCCCTTGTGCTAATTGTACCCACTGTGGTGTTCCTGTAGAGGAAAACTGTTATGTCTGCACCAAAGGAAAACTCCTCTTATGTCTGCTGGGTCTGTTTGTGCAATGAATTGAGAATCCAACAACAATCTGAAGGTGTAGATCAGGCTTTCGACTTGCTGTGATAACTGAGGACAGAAAGGGATACTAAACTTGTTCTACTTCATGTATCAGCTGACAGTTTCCCTGTAAAATGTTTTCCCTGGTCCAATTTCACTTTGACAAATTGACTTCTGTGGACCCGTTTTACCAATATACCAACCACGAATAGTAATTCCAGCTCATACTGAGACAGCTTCTTTTTGGATGGAAGAATGAGTCCATTGCAATCAATACTTTCAATATGAACTCACAGGGAAAATTAACTCTACATGCAGTAGGCAAGGCTTTTTGTGTCCAGACTTTTCTCACACTTCAGGAATGGAGATATCTATGGCATATTTTTTGCTTATCCGTTAGAAGTTATTTCTGTCAGTTGCAGTGGTTAATCATGAAGTTCAGGTGACTCCTACAGAGTTACTGGAAATTATGCTAAAAACTAGTACTTGGAATTACAGATGTTTTGAATTTCTGGATAATCACATAATTTAAAAATACTTTTAATTTATCATAATAATTCTTAGTGTCCTTTCTGTTGCATGGATTTTCTTTAACCAGAACTAACCTTGCTTGCAAATAGTTTGAGCCTATTAAACCAACTGGCAGAGCAAAATGCCCTCTATTATTTCTATAAAGTGCAAAAAAGAGCATTCTCTTTCCTGCTTGTAGGATTAATAATCACATCACATTATTTTTACAGTATTTTTTCTAATCCATATGAGACGAACAACTTTCTATTTCCAAGGTCTATTGCCATTTTCAGCTTTGACTAGCCAGAGAGAGGATAAAGACTCCATGCTCAATTTTATCTACATCTGGGCATAACTCAGGTACTTCTTGTTTGGCTAATAAACCTTTTTAAGATATCTGTCTGATTTTTGCTGTTTAAATTTTCGCTTCCATTTTGGTCATATATAACCTGAGAAAACTACTGTCTCCTTTCTTCTTTCATTTTCTAAAATGTGTGCAAAAATTTATGTTGACTCAAGCTACGCTTTCTGATCATAGCTGTTATTCATTCGTTGCTTATTCCCTTTATTTAAACTTCCATGGAACTTCCTTTTTGATATGGCACAGAATTCTTACCATAGGAAGTGTTAACTGATGCATGAATTAGATAACTTGGGGATTACTATGCGATACATTGCAGCTAAGAAGATTGCGTGAGGCACTGTTGGAATACCAGTTTGATGACTACCCTGTGTGCAAGCTCCAATGCAGTAACTTTTTACACCTGATGGTTTCAAGGCATGAGCCTCTGCTTCAGCCACTCAGCCTAAGAGATCCAGTCTAGTTCCTGCAGGTGGGCAGAGCATCATTAGGAACATTCAGATGCTGAAGCCTTGCCAACCCTTTTTCTGAATATTAAGGGTGGGATTGGTACAGCCAAACATAGGCATCTGCAGTGCAGACTGTGAATCAGACTCTCTTAGTCAAGGAGCAGGAACAGGCACTTGTAGATGGTGATCCATCTAATCAGAAAATGGGCATCCAGACTATCTTAGGCAACTAAGGTCACTTTTTAGAGAGATCCTCTGTTTACTGACAGAAGTACCCCAAGCCCCAATACCAGTAGTACTCTGCCTTCATTTTAGTCTCTGCAGTACTCCCTTCAGCAATTTGACCATGTGAGTACAGCACCACCATACCCCAACAAATATTTCCCACATTTCCAAATATTCCAAGCCTCACATTCAAAAAAAATTAGCGTGCTAACCAAGAGGTAACTGCTTTCTCCATGTTTAAGTTTAAAATCGCTGCTACTTTGGAGATGCTGTAAAGTTTTATCTGCTGGGTCACAGCCTTTTTATTTTAATTGTACTGGAAAAAGTAATTGTCCACTAAAAGTTATTCTCCAGATAGCATTTATTTATTTCACCTACCATCTAATTACCATTAAAAATTCTCTCTTTTTCCCCAAGGCAATGTTTCCAGCCAAGAAAGCGTACTCAAGCAGCTTTCCACTTTTATGAGTAACATAAAATGATCAAATACCATCCAATATAAGTTTTTGTGCAGGCAGTTAGGTTATTTTTTTTTAAATGGCTTTAAAAGCAGACTATGAGAGACCAGTTACTCTGACAAAAACAGGTGTTATTCTCAAAGAATATTCACAGTCCTCGATTTATCTTTAACGTTTTTTGTGAGTCAATTTAAAGAAATGAAAAATAGCGTTCTATACCTTTCCAGTTGACAAGCAATGTAGGAGCTAAATTTCTTCACAGAATAGTTATTGGAGGCTGGAGTGATTAATTGGTGAATGAGTATTCACCATAAATTCACTGAAAGTCATACTTTATGCAGACACAGCTCACTGGCAGGTAGTAGCCAAATTATGCTGAGTTATGAGAAAAAATAGCTTAAGTGGATTTTGAGCCATATCCTGAATTGTGATTCAGATGTTGGAATTTAGCCAGATAACACTTTTTGCATCTCGATAGAGAGAAAAGTCAGTTAGACCATGGTGAAGACAACTGTCATTCTCTGTTACATTGCTAGAGTGTGTATATGCATCCAAACTACTATGTCTGTCATTGGCATGTAAGGTTAAGGGGCAGACAAGTAGGCTGACTAAGTTCAGCTCTGTATTTTATATAGAATATATATAAAAGATAGTTGGGGAAATTTGCTTGAAAGAGCTCATCATGTTATCAGTTTGTCTGTTGGACAATAAGCATATCTGAAGCTTGTTCATCTTTAAATATCCATAGCTTGTGTTAAATCCATCCTTTAGCAAAGAGAGTCATAGGACTCTGATTCTCAGATGTTTCCAGAAACCTGGGAGACAACAATTGCTAGTGAAGAGCAAAGAAGGAATTAGCACTGTATAGTCATAACGTCCATCCTGGGCCTATGAACTTGTTGGTAGCTGTAGAAGCATGAGAAGAAAGCATCTGGATCCCTGATATTGGGTGGCTGAGGGTGTACTATGGGTGTATTCCTTCCTTTAACAGTAATTCAGCTCTGTTTCTTGCTTGTCTTTGCTAATCAGGTGAGAAAGTGATGAAATCACAACAGCTGGGTTAGGATGTGCTTAACGTGAGCGATGTGATCTGATAAGCCACTTGGGAACTTGGCTGGTGCTTTATGTATTCATGAGTTCACTAAGCCCTTGATAATTTTTTTTTACTGCAGAATTGCTGTAATATAAATAAATGTATGCTTAACCAGTGGAATGAGGTATTCCGAATGCCCTGTGAAACATATGACCACAGAGAAATAAATATTAAAATGATATAATTCGTGCTGTAAAATAACAGATCAATGGACTGATTCTTTGGTACTCTCCCAGATACCTTCAAGGTCTGTTAGATATATTGTCCTGATAGGTCAAAAAAGGGGCAAATTGGAAGGGGATGGCAAGCTGTTACCTATTAAAGCACTGTCTCAAAGGTCGGTAGTCAAGAGCGCTACTTTTATCTCCTGACTTTTTGTGGTATATCGTAGCTAATGGCCAGAACCTGAGGCCTCACAAAATGAAAGTCTGAAAATCCCTTGAAAGACAATGCAGTCATCAGTCATAGCCAACATGGCCTCATGAGGGGAAAGTCCTAGTTAGCCAAGGGAAGCCAGCTGACTTAATCATTTTGGATTTCATATTTCAATACTGTTTCTCATAGTATCCTTCTGAACAAAATAGCTAGAATACAGCTGGACAAAAACAGAATGTGATTGGTGAACAACTGGCTGATAAGTTGGGCTCAGAGAGTTATAGTAAATGGGGTTACATCAGGCTAGCAGCTAGTCACTAGTGGGGTTCCACAGGGCTCAGTTTTGGGTCCAGTTCTCTCTAATGTTTTCACAAATTACTTGGGTCCAGGACTTGAAGATATACTGAGTTTGCGGACTATACTAAATTAGAAAAGCTGCTGACTCCCTCAAGGATAGAGAGGCCTTGCAGAGAGATCTTGACAGATTAATATGCTGGGCAATCACCAACCACATGGAATTTAACAAGAGCAAGTGCTGGATTCTGCACCTGGGAAGGGATAACCTCGGCTATACTTATACACTGGGGGATGCTGGTGTGGCCTCACCTCAAGCATAGTTTGGGTACTATAATATAATAAAAACATAAAACTGTTCTGTGATTCTATGAAAAATGGCAATGGGCTTCCATAGTCTCAGTCTAGACTGAGGGAGAACAGTAAGGTGGTCTGGGCTATAATAATTATAAAACCACATATTTTTGATAAATTACCTATGGATGTCCCAGAGTATGAATTACAGTTTTATCACACAGTTTTTAAACAAGACGAAGGACATTGTGCAGAGAGCAGAGTACAACAAATGCATTGAATCAGTTGCCAGCTATCTAATTAGAAAACATAATTGTGGATGGAAATTTGGAGAATCCAGGTATAGTTGGCATTTTACCTATGGGACACTTGGCATTTCCCTATGAGCATTTATTTCAGATGGAGATCATGTCGGATATGTTTCTTGGAACGATAGGTGTCCTTGTGTACTCTCAGATGAAGTGGTTCAGTTCAGACAAGAACAAAGTAAAGGTGGGCAGGATGAAACAGATGTGTCAACATGAGTGAGGCTTCCCCTTACTTTTATCCATCTGAGAGTCAAGGGAGAGAGACGATGCTTGTTGAAACTTCATGTCCTCCAACCTGCAGCCCAACTGGACAAACCAGCCTTAAGTGATATTTGAGTCTCTCCTCTGACTTGAGGAAGCCCAGACAACTATTTTTGACCAGAAACATCTTTTAGAATCTTTTAGAAAGCTCAGTTAAAAGGCAAAAGGCCCACTCATACCTTTTTCACAAGTAAAGATTGCTGAAGGAAATACAGTCTATAGCTTTTTTTGTTTACAGTACATGGCTGTATAATTATTTCCTACCCTGCTGATCCATAATTTATCAACCTACATCTGAAATTTGCTGAAAACTAGAATTATGCACCTATGTGTAGGTAGCTAAAGAGCCATTCAACAGTACCAAGTCAGTAGTGAGCCCTCTGGCAAGCAGCTGCCCTGAGACAACTGTATTAGCCCAGTTGAAAATCCTTAGAGCTCCTTCATAGTATGGGTGAACTTCAGTGTTCTGACCATAACTGGGATTTAAAAACAAGCAAACAAACAAATCAAAACAATAGCAAACAACTTTAAATCTTACATATACAATTATCTATATTCTTTCTTGCATTGAAAGGTCTCTGAAATAAACGAAGCTGATAGCAATTTCAACACATTTTAGAAGGACTGTGGAAATTATTCTAAAAGCCTAGAGAAGTCAAGTGATACTAATGTAGATAATTATAACGTAAAGTAGATATTTAATATCCTTGAGTTGATGTTTTTAAGCCATGCGTATAGAAGATTTCTGTTCTTTCCTGAGTATTCAGTTCACACTCCAGCAGAGCACAAAGGCTCTAAACAGGACAGGACTCATTGTGAGGGTATTTATAAGCTCTTTAAAAGGCATAGAAAGACTATAATTTTCTAATATGTATGCTAGGGTATTTTTCTGTGTGTTTTTTCTCCTAACAGTACTTTGTTCTCTTTAGCACACTGATGAATTTATCTAGTTCAGTTTTTAAAACCCTTGAAATAACTTTTTTCATTTGTCCTGCTCTTTTGTTTTCCAGAAAGTGAACAGCAGCCCTCTACTGCATAAAGTCACAATTTGTAGAGAGCTTCAGACCAAATTCTACTGATCACAGATAAACACAGACGGTAGTTCATGTATTTAAACATTAGAACTGACTAATACCATCAGGCTGTTGATTTTTTTTCCTAAGTCAATGAATCTTATTTACTGGGTGAGGGCTTTGGAGTTCCACAATTTGGAACTTCTCAGAGATTGCCTCTAGCTCTGTAAGGTAAAGTGATAGAAATACAGAAGTAATGTCAAAGCTTTGGATTTCATTTTTTTATCTGGGTTTTCACATTTGCATAGAGAGTAGTTTTCTTTGCTTCATATTTCATTATTTGCTTCTGGGGTTAGTCGAAGATGTGAGGCTTTTTCTATGATTTAGCAACAGAGCAGGTATTTACAGCTCTTTACATGTTCTGAGATTGCAGTAGAAGCAAAAAAATATAAAAATACGAATTTTCCCGTACAAAATAAGGAAAATGAGGAAAGTAATGAACTGAGAAAAAAAGAACCATACGAGATATAGAAGCTAAGATAGACAGAAAAAGGTAAATAACTGTGGTGCTCAGTGCTTCCCATGTTTTGCTGTGGGAAGGTATGACTTCTTTGTGGACAGGCTCAGCAGTGCTTGAAACTCCACTGCAAAGAAACCACTACAAGGGAAGCAAGCAGGATATTTCATAGACATCAGTTACTGCCAAAATGAAGATTCTTTCCTGGGTTTCATCCCCCACGCACTATATCTTTATTACTGGCTCCAATCATCAGTTGGCCAAGGAGGGAGTGTGCTAATACCTTTGCCTTTCTAATTCTGATTCAAAGCAAAAGTTCACATCTCTGAGCTTCGCAAGCATAGAACCTAAGAAACATGAAAAAAGGAAGGAAAATACTATCAATCATCTCTTCTTCCAGCTCCCCAAGCCAGGTTTTTGTTGCCATTTTGGCTGATCTGACAAGGTGGTTCTGGCTTCTCCAGCTTGAAAGGACCACATCTCCACTGCTGGGAGATGACCTGCTGGTCATCTGCTGGACGAGGTTTCCTAACATAACCTTGACAGCTGGCTGACCATCTCTTGTGCTTTCAGAAAGTCTTATGCAACACAGATACCATGCCTTGCAGAGTAACAGCTTTTTTGCCTTTGGTCATAAAATATGAAAACAGTGCTCAGATGTGATGGTGATAAAAACCTTTAAAAAATAAACAAAAAACAATACATCGACCCTGATGATTTTTTGGTGGTGGATTTTCTATTATTTGTATTGTTCTATTCTCTATCTGAACTACACTGTCCAACTTCTTCTGAACTATCTCATCTGAAATAAGCATAAAATAGTTATGATACATGTTACAATTAACTGCTATAAGAAAAATAGTGCATTTTGAGAGAAGACAAACGTTCTGCAGACCAAGAAATGTGACATTCAACCCCTTGTCCTTTGAACAAATCTAAAGATGCCACAAATGATACTTTAATACCACTATAAGTAAAAAGGCATTGATTTTATATGAGAAAGTAAATTTCTAAAGGGCAAGCCCCAAACAAGAATAGCCACATGTCATGTTGAGGACAAATGAGACGTGAGGATATATAATCTAGAGCACAAGTCTTATGAGGGGCAGCTGAGGGAATGGGGATTGTTTAGTCTGGAGAAGACTTAGTAGAGACGCTGTTGCTCCCTACAGCTACCTGAAAGGAGGTTGTAGCAAGGTGGGGGCTGGCCTGCCAGGTAACAGAAGATGAGAGGTAATGGCCACAAGCTGCATCAGGAGAGGTTTAGATTGGATATTAGGAAAAATTTATTCCCCAGAAGAGTGGTCGGACACTGGAACAGGCTGCCCAGGGAGGCACTGTAATCCCCATCCCTGGAAGTGTTAAGAAATGTGTAAATGTGGTGCTTAGGGACATGATTTAGTGGGCAATATTGGTGGTAGGTGGACAGTTGGACTAGATGATCTTAGAGGTCTTTTCCAACCTCAATGATTCTTTTATTCTACAATAAAGAAGAAAGGATTGGTTACAGGGGGCTGAATTAATTGTGAAACTGTTTCCTGTCTGTGTTACCTATAGGAAGTGAAACTATACAACTTTCAGGATGTTCGTGGCAATTGCATCTGCTGCTGACCAGTTTGGGTGTCCACAGGTTATTTTCTGAAAGTTACTGCCACTTTTCCTTGTCTGATATTTAAAAGAGAATAGGTGTATGCAGATGTGTTTCCATTTCCCATAGGTGACACAGAGAGGATGAAGAAACAGAAAGCATTTGTTTTGTAGCCATTTTTGAGTCTTTTTTTACTTAAGGAGCAGTAAAACTAAAACTGCCCGGATCCCTTCTGCACCCTGGAGGCAGCTCCCACTAGAGCTGTCTGCCAGTGCTGCCTGTCCTCACAGCTCTCTTCCCCCAGCATTCTCCCACTGCTAAGCCTCACAGGGAGGAACCTCAGCGTGCAGAGCTGTAGGAGCACACCTGGCAAAAACATGCCCTGGAGCAGCTCAACTGGAATCAACTAAAGAGAGCCAGAGGCCAAAAATAGGAAAAAAACATGAATCCATTCTTTAAACATTGCAAAAGGTGGTTAAGACACACAGAAACCCATCTTTATACCACTCAAGCCCCACAGTTTCTCTCCATTTCCCATTCTTCCTTACTCTTCCTGAAATTTTTATATTTGGGGGCTAGATTTGCTTTCCTCCCCCTTGCTTTGAGTTTCGCCTTCGTCTTTGTGAATTAAAACCTACATACAAGGTTGGAGACAGGCAGAAGGGAATTATCATTTCAATCCTTTCTACAAGCTATTTCCTTTCCTGTTTTTTAGTGCCTGGGGCACTTCTCCCCACTGTGTTGGTTCCCTCCATTGGTGTTCTGCTGGATGTGGTCCCTGGCATTCAGCATCCTGCAGGAGTGCTCACCAATGCTTGCCTTTCTTTCAGGAAGCTCAGCCTTGATTTTTTTCTTCCTCTAATTAATGTCAGAAATATTGTATTGTCATGCACCCTTTATCCCAGCATTCCTCTAATTAGCTCACCACGTTATTCACTGTGCATTTGAGACTGCTCAGTGCTAATGAGCCTGTCAGTCACAGTCTTCAAAGACTGTATCTTTGGAGAAGCAGGAGATGGAAAGGACCTATTAGAGACAGTTAGTTCCTGCCTCAGAAAGCAAGAGTCCTTCAGGGCTGGTTTAACGGCTTGTAAAATTGGCAATGCTGCTTTTGGGCTTTGAGGGTGGCATATGTGATTTTTTCAGCTCAGCAGTTTGGTCAAGGCAAACCTTGCATACCAAAATGTAAAATTACCACCATGTGTCAAATGCTATGTGGAAGGATTACGCCTCGTTTGCAAATACTCTGCATGATGGTCTTATTTTCACTGTGTAACTATGCTGAAACTGCATTTTGTGTAAATCAAATCCTCTCTGATCTGTCTGAGATAAGAACATCCCCTTAGGTGGCAGTCCAATAACCAGTGAATACGCCAAACCCCACACAAGATGTTTGTAAACCATCCACGCCGACACTAGGATGTTACAACAGGCCTGCTCCCCCCACCTGGGCCACCTCTTTGGTTCAGATCTACCTCATGCACATCTCCTGAGTCAGATCCATCACGTAGCAGCTGGTTCCAACCCTCACTGAGCCACAACTCCTAGAGCCACTTTTTGCTTCCCCAACAAATCTTTCTAGCTTATCTTAATGTTTTGGAGACTCCAGCCCTTGGAAGGGTGGCTGGGTGGTTTCTGCACCTTCCTCACCCCATCGCTGCACCATCCATGCTCAGAGCCCTTTGTCTGGGCTGCTGATCTCACTGCCTGCTATATGTGTGGCTTTACTGGCTGAGCTGAGTTGACAAGGCTGAACTCAATAATCAAAGCTAAAATTTAGCAGCAGCATTTCATGACAAGGGCCTATTTCCATGCAGCAGGTGATTTGACTGCATAGATATTTCACACAAACTGTAAGTGCTCCTTGCTTTTTTCATCTCCTTCTGTCCTTGTAGCACCTTCATGATAGATGAGAAAAGCAATTGCAAGGCCTTTACAGAGACTTGTTTCAGTGGGATTGTGTAGGGGAGCTGCTTGGATTCACTCCTGTGCCTGGGGCAAAAGCTTCAGTGCACTGTAGAGTGCAGGGAAATCTCCACCCCAATCCCACCTCACATGTGGAAGAGCTTCTGGGGTGGGTTCCTTGGCCTGCCCTGGAGGGGTAGCTACTGAAGTAGCATTGCCTGAGTTACATAACACCCACCAAAGCTTCCACAGGGTGTTCTAAAAAACCTGTGTGACTCTTCCCCTTCTCACAGCAGTCATTAAACAGAACTCGCTCTCCTTCTGTCATGCAGTCACACTCTTCACTTTTTTTCTTCTCCAGTCTATGAGACACACCCATTCCGTGTGTCCACCAGGTCCTTCAGCCCTTAGTTCTCACAGAGCCTTGGAGGACAAACCTCCCTCAGAGGCAGGAGCCTCCCATTGTGAATGGCTCCTGACAGATCCCAGCATCCTGGCAAGACCACAACTCCCTCCCCACACATCTTATTCTCTCCTTTGGGCAGTCATCTGTGCTCTGTCTCATGCCTATGCACCAGCTTTCTCTCTGCAGGCTAAACAATCCCTATTCATTTAGAATTACAGAATCATAGAATTGCTAAGATTGAAAAGACCAATGAGATCAAGTCCAACCATAAGCCCAAGCCTGTGACTCCACCACCTCCCTGGGCAGACTGTTCCAATACCTCACCACTCTTTCTGAGAATAGATGTTTCCTAATAACCAGCCTGAACATCCCCTGGTGCAAACTAAGGCCATCACTTCTCATCCTATCACTACTTACTTGGAAGAAGAGGCCAACACACACCTCGCCACAATCTCCTTTGAGGCAGTTCTAGAGAGCAATAACGTCTCTCCCAAGCCTCTTATTCTCCAGAAGATTAGTCCTCATTGGCCACATCTCCCCTGACTTTCCCTGGCCACTTTATTTGCTTTCTTCAACACCGAACATTGGTCACAACTCCAGAGCCAACATTTCATAGGTGAGAGCAGCAGACAATTCCCTACCTCATTTGCAGGCTATCTTCCTGCGTAAGGATGGTGTTTGCCTTCTTTCTTTTTCCAAATCATGCAATTTCAGTCCCATATTCAGCTACCAACTGTAACACAACGCATCTTCTGTCAAACACTCTTTGGACTGGGACATGTCTTCCTAAGGAATCTCAGCAAACCTGTAAGAGTCAAACTCACCTGGCTTTCTTCTAAGTGCTCCCACAGTGCTTGCTTGTTACATAATCTTTCTGCAGGAATTCTTCAGGAATTGTCTGTCACTCCCCTGCCCTCTCACCCAGGCTCAGCACTATCCATCTCTGCCTTTTGCAGTCTCTAATGAGCTTCTCACCCAGCTCCCCATGGCCCTGTGCTTGCTGCAACTGTGATGTCCTAAGGTACATCTTGCCCTCTGTCACAGCTATGAAATGATTAGTCAGTTGATCACAGTTAACCTTTTTACTAAGGGAAGCAAAAAAGCCATTTAGCACTGATGCAGGCAAAAAGCATTAAGTATAATCAGTTAATAGCTTTCCTCCTCTATGGATAATGGATTACACATTTCCTGTTTATCTGCTTATTACTGCTGTTCCTACCGAAGCTAACATGAAATTATGCTATATCCAGAGATAGAAAGTACCACACTTTGTGCCTTTCTTTTCCTGATTCCCCTGTTCATGTTTTAGACTTGTACTCAGCAATCATTTCTCATTTCTTTCTGTGTGCCCCCTTGAGTCTGGGTCAATGAGAAGCTCGGTAATTAGCCAAGCTCACCTCTTTCTAAACTTCTTATTTCTCCTTCCCTCTGGGACAGTTGGCAGGCATGCACTTTAGAGTATCTCTGTAAAGAAATAGACGTATTCCATACTCAGTCTGATTACCTCCCCTGAGACCTTACTGCTCAGCTGCCCCAGTCTACTGAAATTCGCTTCCTCAAAATCCACTTTATCTTGTTCCCTCCTCCTAATGTGAGGCAATTCCTTCGTGGTGTGACCCCTTGCATCCTGTCCCCTCAACTGGCTTGAAACAAAGGAGAGCCCTCCCCTTGTAACTACCTTATGTATTGAAAGTAGGTCCTGTAGATTTCACAGCTTGCATGAACAGTCTGTGCTTCACTGTATCTCTTTGGGATTTGCTACATTCTGTCTCTTTTCAGTTTAAGATTTGGCTTTTTATCCTTGCCAACCAATTTCTCATTCATCTCAAGCCTTGCTGCTGAACCTTTAGTTAATTCACATACTCAAGTCATCCATGATTAGATGTAATTAGTCCTGAAAAATTCATGCTCAAGCAACGAATCGAATTGGAAGCATTACAGCGACTGTGATTGAAGTGGTTGTTAAATGTATCGTGAGCAAGGTCACAGACAGTCATTGCTTGTCCTCATCAATAGATACTGACAGGACCTCTCCTTTGTGGTTTATGTGATGGGGTTATTCAATTCCTAGAGCTGGCTCACAGCTTGGAAAAACATAAAAGAAGGGCATTCTCAAGTCTTTCTGCACCTTTCAGTAACTCAGAGAGGAGTGTGCTTGTGTAGCTATTTACTCTTTTCTGTAATGTGTAGCTGTTGGTGAAGATGAGGAAAAGAAGGTCCTGTTTTCACGAAGCATGAAAGTTTCCAGGCACTGCAGTAGTGCCTGCAGTCCATCTGACCACACATGAAGAACAAGCTGTTTCAAAGAGAAACCCAGACCTCAGGTTGCCTTTAACCTGGCATCAACTGGACTGTCCCTCTACCAGCAGAAGAGCTCAGCTTGGTAGATCCCAGACACCAAAGCCACGCTTCTGGCTTCGGGCTTCCCCCATGGAATCTCAGTAGGCATTGGTTGATTGGACGTAATCAAATTCTGTTCAGTGCCTTGTAGGAGGGCTGTCCCAATGGACTGCTGTCCACAGCCAACAGATGAGGAAGGCCTTCCCTGAAACATTTCTGTTTTTACTAAATGTCCAACAAGTATAGCAGCCATCTGGGCTATCACATTTTTCATGCGATAACAACAGACTTTACGCATGGCCAGCAGGACACAGAGATCTATGCCAATCAGCAGCACCACAAACAGCAACAGGAACAGAAGCAGAAGGTAATATTAGAAAAAACAAGGGAAAAGTACAGTAACCTCAGCTTGCTCCTCCTGAGCTCAAACTCTCAGTTTGAGAGTCACTGGTTCTAAAACAGTTTTTTACTTATTTTTATATATATATTTTTTGAGGATGAGGCAGAGAGAGAGTGATAAGATGGTGCAAGGTAATAGCATTTCATAAAGTAAATATGCTGCATGACCTTGACAGTTATCTCTTACTAAAAGACCCTAGTAGAGCTTACTTGAAGATTGTAGAAGCTCTGATTTCTGGCATACCATGTAGCCCTCCTTATTAAATGCCCAGTAGCAAGGACATCAAAAGCTAAATTTTAAATGTGGACTGGAAAAGAGAAAATCACTGAGTACTTTTCACACTTTTCAGAAAAAACATTGGGCATGTTGGGATGAGCTCTGGTTTTGCATCTCCATAAGTGTAATCTGAGTGCACTGCCAAAGCTGGGTTTTGTCTTCAGCTTTAGCTGGAGCAGCGGAGTTTCAACTCACTGGATGCCTACTCCCACAGGAATATTGAAGGATAAACAACCCAAGCCATTAGGAAGCAATAAACTTACTTCCAGTAACTCTACACGCTGTGGTAAGCTGACCCAGCTTCCCACCAGTGCATTAGTCCTGGATGCAGAGGGGGCTGCAGGGCTGGGGGGGAGAGCAGGGAGCTGGGGGGGAAATGAACTGCAGTGCAACCCCAGTGCTGCTCACTTCTCGCCCCACCACAGACAGGCTGCCTGTGTCATCACTGACAGGCTGCTTAAGCTCTTTGCACTTTGGTTCTCTGCTGGAAATACAGCTAATGTGATTTCCCTGAATTGCAGGAGGGAGTTTTGCTGCTAATTAAATGGAAGCGTATGAGGCTCACAGGTATTGCAATACCAAGGCCACTATTAGTACTTTCAGAGAATGACAGATATAGCAAACATGGTGAGAGATATGCCTACAAGCCACAAAATACAGATTTTTTTTTTTTGCAATTAGGAGCTGTCCACCAATACAGTGCATTTTTTTCTCTGTGCTTCTGTCTTCTCTGAAGTTTCCTAGCTGAAGTTCTTTTCCCATACAGCATGTGAGCAGATAACATTATTCCCAAGAGGAAGAACCCTTATGAATTTGAAAGGATAAAAATCCAGGGAGAGTGTTTCCTTCAAAGCCTTATTCACCACTTCAATCCTTCCTAAGGAGCCCAATCTTTGGCTCAGACTGAACCAACAATATCTAAACTATAAATTCATAGAGAACCACTTATCTGGTCTATATCATAACATAGCTACAGAGTTTGTGAAGCATTCATTAAACAATTAATAGTACTCTTATGTAATAATTAAGAATTAAAAATATAAATTCATCTTGATTTTTGCTCTACTATTATACATCCTTTCATATCCCAGATTTACTCACAAAGTTAAGTTGCGCTGTTGTTGCATTCATTTGGAATTTGATTAATTCCTATACTCTGCTGAATTCCTATACTCTGCTATACTTGTGATATAAGTGGAAGAAAAGGGAGTGAAATTAATGCTTTTGGTGATGCATATACTAGAAAATCAGAGCATTATCTGTAGGTTAGCTAAAACTGGTTTTGGTTTTTCTTTACATTTCCATTTGTTCTTCTATAGCCAAGTAAAATATCTCTAATTCCTCTCCAGCTACTGACCAGCCATCCAATGTCCCTTTCCTCCAGAAGTGAGCATTTTTCTAAGCCTATTTTTCTTTCCATAACTGACAGTGAAACTCCAAAACCCATCCATGTCCCTTCTGCCACTCATTGGCCTTCTTGTTGGCAGCTGTTCACGTACACAATAACAGAAGGCCCAAAGCACCAGTTCAACAAAAAGGTGTGCTTCTCCCTGCAAGATCCCTCTGATAGTGGCCTGTAGTATCTACACAGGGATAGATCTTTGTCTTCGTCAGCTGACCTTTAATCATTTATTTCCTTCCAATAGAACCACTTCCTCCATAATGCCCAGCAAGGCAATGAATAAAGCAACTGCTAAACTGAAGGAGATAAAGAAAGCTTCCTCAGTGGCGGTTTCTTTTGCACATTCATCTTCTAAACAGGAAATGCTGTGGAGCAGCAACCATGTTGCTGTTGAATTTTTTATGAGCAATCATAAGGATCTGTCCAAAGTTAGAATCATCTCTCATCATACTGACCATAAATGCTTCCCAAATCATCAGGGGTTTTCTTTTTTGTCTAATTACAAATTCAACCATCTTTTTTAATGAGTGGTTCATAACTGTCAGTTTCAAGAACTACATTTTTTCTTTTTTCTCCCCCAAACTGCTATCTGTTATCCTTCCAGCTCTCAACACCTCCCGCACTTGTGGCAGCCCAGTACTGTTGGCCAATTCCCACTGTCTGCAGCAACCACAACAAACAGGCTTGTTTGCACTTTCCCTTCTGCTTGAAAATTACATGACCTACAAATACCTTGGACAAATAACTGTTCCTGTCTCAGCCATGGAAATCCATGCCAGCTCACTGAAAACCAAAGAAGACTTTTTTACAGCAGTGCAATAAAGCTCTCCAGCACAATAATTTGGCCTTCTTTCCTTTTGTACAGTACGCAAGAGGAACACAGAATGCATGCAGTCTGTAGGTGTACAATTTTTATAATTTGTGTGCATCAGAAGGATGTAGCTAATGATTATAGTGCCAGTGTAAGGTAAAAAAAAAAGGAAATCAAAGATTTGGTTATGTTTGTTCAGCAGTATTAAAAAAAAATAAGAAGATAGATGGAAAAAATTCTATTTCATAGTATTACCCTATAAATGTTTAAACCAAAGACTTCATTGCTAAAACTGGCTGCTTAAAGTCACAAGGCATTTCCGTGGCAATGTTCCTGTAGCAAAAGGAGCAGACCTTTGAAAAACAAAGTCCCATGCTGACAGCTTCAAACATGGAAACATGGGGCTTCCAAGTATCTGAATATTTGAAACTAGTTTTAGAGGACACAGAAATTATGGGTCAGATCGAGATTCTGGACTGCCACCTGTATGCCAATGCCCTGCCTTCATCTTGTAAACCCCATCTTACATGGACCAACACCATCTGGCTTCAGCAGCCATCTCTTTCCTTGAGCAGTATGGCTCTGTATTTCTGATTTGGTCCATCAGAGCCAGATGCAAAGCTAGGATTAGGGTTTGGATTCAAATCTGTATCCCACAGTTTGCAGGACTGCTTTTCAGTTTGGATACAAATAACAGCTACATTTCTGCTGTCCTTTTAGGTAAATTCCCCTTCGTACCAGGTTTAACTTCCAACATATAGTGTAAGAGATGTGGCCTTGGGCAGCAGTATGCATTTCACAGAGAAATCCTAAGGAGCTAAATTTTCACTGAAAGTCTGAAGAATTTTCCAAGGCAAAGTAGTATATTTTCTTCCCTATAACCAGAATGTTCATTATTTGAAAATATATTCATCAGGCTCTCAATGGATAGTAACCCATGCAGCTCTCCTGAAGGAGCCAGTCAATTATAGAGACTCAGATGTCCCCCAAAATACAAATACAACTTAAGTAATAGCATGATTTTCTATCAAGCTCTCGCAGTCCATTCTAGTTACCTTTAAGACTTTAAGTTTGTTAAGACAGACCCCCCTGCTGGGACTTTGCAAAGCATTGATTACATAAAGCAAAAATCTGAAAATGCAACTCAAAAGTTCTATCCCTCATAAGGGAGTCTGAATTGCAAGTGTCTGAGCATCTATTACTTTTCTTGCCTTCAGGAGCACACAGCATTTTTCAGACTTGAATTATTCACAGATATTCAAGTTTAGAAATTTTGGTTGTCATTCAATTGATACTCAGCAAATGACTACTAGTGAAATTAAGTTTACAAATAGAGATTGCCAGATTGCACCAATTTAGTCTGTCAGCAATAAGATAGCAAGACATTACATTAACCAAAGCAGAATTGCATCCAGTATGTTAAAAATGCATGTAGGGTACAGAGTTTGTCCTTATTCCAATGGCATCTCAGCTAGTTTGTAACCTAGCTGAGAACAAATGGAATAATTGAGTCTTTCTTTTCCTAGCCTATTCTAGGATCACACCTTTTGCTACTGGAATTTTGCCTGTAAGATGTAGACTCATCTTGACTCATGATGCTGTCTATTGCTTTTGTTTGACCCAAGACTTTGACAAAAAAAATCTTGTTATAAAAAGCAGTGCAGTGTGTTATCAATAATTAAACTTCTAAAGCTCTATTTTAAAGTAAAATTTTGATATTTGCTCATCCCAACAAATAGTGATTTTAAAAAGCTCTTCAAGCTATTCACTCACACTCTTTTTTTCCCTTCCTTTTATTAGATTATTTTACAAATTATTTTAGTATACTCATCAATAATAATTTTAAAAATCTATATTCTCTTCAGAATTCTGCTCCCCTTAAATCTGCATTGTTTGGAAATGTTTGCCTTTTCTTTAAATTCCTGCTCAGAGGAAGTAACCCAAAATCAATACCTGTACTACAAGTACAATATCTCTGCAGTCTCCAACTTCCCTGTTTTCATTTCTACTGCTGGGCTGCAATAGCCCTTCCAGCAGTGGACTGAATGCCAAATATCCCAGTATTTCTGTGACTTAAAACTGAGACTCTCATCTCACAGTTTTGGCCCTTAAAATGCTCTTTCTTTCCCTTGAGAAAAGCTAAGCAAAAAAGTTATTTTAAAAGTCCCAGCCATAGCAACTACTTGAAACTTATGCTGGCAACCAAAAAGAAGGTGAATGCTGATGTAAAAATAGAGCACAAAGAACAAAAGCTTTGTCAGAAAACTGTGGCAAGAGTTGTGCTAAATAAACTAGATCTGTTCTTCCTAGCTTGTGCCTGAAGCAGGTTGTATGATTAAAATGCCTCCAAATTTCATCTCCATTCTGCTATCTTTACTTGCAATGCCAGCACTTACTGTCAGGCTGCAAATTCAAAGCACAAGCACAGGTGAAATTTTGGCTGCATGTCCTACTTATCTTCCCTTCACTGTATCTCACTTTAAAGAATCATGACAGTTAAATGAGAAAATAAGCTTAAGTTCATTAATTAGGCTAAGGTGCAAAAAGAAATGTAACTATTGAGGTGCTTTTAGAGCCTTTTGGATTTGCAGTGCTTACTGGAAGAAGGGGGCTGCCATGGTGAAGATTTGACATATTAGGGCATCTCTAAATTGAGCAGATTGCATTATAGAGGTTGCTGCGGATTTAAGTGCCTGAGAAGTTGGTCTAGAGAAGTCTTGAAGCCCTCCTATGCAAATAGGTAAGCAGCCATTAGCAACAGCAGCATTTCTCACTCACCACACACTTCTTACTGGGATTCTGAATCAACACAAAACCACATCTATATTACTAAATATTACTGCAAAACAAAATGTGGAGGAAGCCTGATATTTGCCCTGTACACCCTGCAAGCCTAGAGCAGGGTTTAGTTACTGTGTTAGAAATGGCCTTATTTTCAGGACTGCTGATGTGGTACAGCTTCTTCTGATTCCCATGCCAGAATACCTGCAAACCCAGCACCTTTTATTTTGGTGTCTCAGAATGGGTTTAACAACCCACTTTAGTCAGCTGTGTCCAAAGGTTTTGGCTCTCCTAATGGCAAAGCAGAGCAGAGCTATGACAAATCCTCTCTCCCTTTCTTTATCAAGCACAGGGAGGCAGATTGGTCCCTCTTGTGAAGGGCTGTGCTGAAGTATTGTTACTGGAGTTGGAGGCAGCTCTTGTGCTGTAAGACATCATGTATCACGTCACTGGGCAACTAAACCTCTTAAATACAGAGAGGAAAAGGCACATGGGAGCCAGAGCATTACTGAGTGGTCACTGAGTCATGCAGCTCCTGCCATAAAGAGAGCAGAAGAAAATCTCCCGCTGTGGTTCCCTCTGTTATGGCAGTTGCCTCCCTGAAGGATGAGTGACAGACTTCATAAACTCTGCACATCACCAGGAGTTCTCAGAAGACATGAACATCTAGCGAGAGTAATTATATTCACATTGCTAATGAGAACAAACCAGGAACCAGGCTTGAACAGTAGACCCTGACTGACCACACTGCTTAAATATTAGTTCATTCCCTACTGGCTTTTGGGCCACTTCACTCAGTTCTATTCTAGGTAAAATTTCGAGTAAAAAAGCTCCTCAAAGACATTATGGATGAGACTGCACCAGGTTGGCTATATGTCTCAAACAGTCCTCTCATGCTATCCCACCTTCCTATGCACACTCAAGCACTCCCATATGCCCTTCTGCCCCATGCCAAGATATGCAAAGCACATCTGCATTTGCAAGCTATAGAAACAGTATTTTTGTGACCTGCAACAACAGTGCAATGTAGTTCTGAAATGAAAAAAAAATGTATAAAGGAATAGAGTCATGTATTAAAATCATAGGGCATTGCACAGGACCTAGAAAACCTTTATGCCAAAGTGCAATACACAGTGGTTGTATCCAGCTTTTCTCTGCTCTGTGCCCTATGACATGGGCATGAGCCAGTTGATTCCCTTTGGCCTTGGAACCACTACCCTATTCCCTGTCTCTCTTCCACTTTGCAGTATAGACCTAAATCATGAGACCCTGGAAGGCCTCCAAAGGAAATGACCTGCCAGGTCCAACCACTGGCCATGATTTTCACAAGACTCTACACTTTAAAATAATGGAAATTTTCATACTTTTCTGCTACATGGAATGAATAAGAGCTTTCCACATATAAATTCTCAAGTTGGAAGACTAACAAATAAATGGCACCAGCCCTTTCGCTCTCGTGAAGCCAAGGAGACCATGAGCTGGAGTCCAGACTTGCAGTTTCTTTCCTATGACACCAAAATGGCTTTTTCTAGAAAATATCAGTACAGCAAGCAAACCCAGAGACATTTCTGGTTTTACAAGAACTCTGCAGATATCCATAATGGACTTAAAATACATAAAATACATCAGCAAGACCCGAGAAGACCCCATTCCTGTGCTCAGCAGCTTGTTGATGCTCAACAGTTTCAGTCTTTTGAGTTTCAGACTGCAGTGGGCATCACAAGACACTATAAGTAGTGCAGTGCAGACATATCATATGATAGAGGACTAATGACAAAAGTTCTGCAATGAGAATGCCAACACCCCCTACTTTGGCTGCTAGGGCAAATAGAAACAATTTTCTGTGAGTAATAACGTGGACAGGGATTTAACCTGTATTATGATAAGTCCCGTATCTTCTCAGCAAGTTTCTGAATAATTCAGTGCTCTGCTTCTTTCTGGCATTTCACATAAGATATTCAGCTTTTGTGGGTTACAGATATCAGAAACTCAGATTTCATTTCAAAGATGTTACATTCTTTTCTGAAATGAAAGTGAATGAGAAACCAAGCAAGTATATCTGAAGCATCTTTTCTGAGTGAGTGTTAATGCTGTATTTATAGGACTCCCACGGGCAGCTGCATGACTCAGAGAGATGCCCAGATGTTCACTTTGAGAGCAAAGTAAAGAATAAAGGTAGCGAGTAGCAGATTTCCTTTGCAAGCACAAGATCTTTTACTTTTTGTTAGCAAGTGTTCATTTGTTTCACGTTTAGGCCTGTTGATTGATTGTGATTGATGCTGGTGTCCCACAGATGCCAAAGGAAAAAGAGAAATGGCTTCCAGTCAGTGACTGTTTCTCTGTGGATTGATTAGGGATATGTATCAGGATGCACATACAATTATTAATACAGAAAATCAGAAAGCAGATTTCTAAGGGAAGAGAAGAGCAACACTTCAGCTCAGCTGGTGAGCCAACGAAGCAGACAGCAGGCACCCACCCAGCAGGTCAGCTCTCCTCATCAAAGCGTCTAGGAGCAGCAGCAACCTGTTTTTCAGAAGCAATTAAGCAGTATCCAAAATGTCTCTCAATCAGAAAAACATCTTTTGATTTCAGAGCACTGAGAATCACCTGGCTGTTCTCAGCCCTCCTGTTTGTTGTTTGCTTTCTTCTGCTGAGTGACAGCTCAGCTGGTTTCAAAGACCAAAGAGAAGCAGAGAGGGAAGGTGCGGTGTCAGCAATTAGAGAGCAAGGATTTTGAGTCTGTAACTCCTAAGAGGTGGGGAACAAGAGATAAAGAAACACTTCAGAGTACAGTGAGAAATCCATCACGCGCAGATTTTGCTTCAAGTCCTGCACTGAGTTGGCAAGTGTTCTCAAACACACTAGCTTTAGGCCACAGCTATTCTGTATGCTGTTTGATGGAAACCACTACAGGAGAGCACGGAACTGGATGGTACCCATATTTCTGCAGGATAACAGAAGGCAAAACTCAGAAACATATATATGTGCATAAATATGCACATATACACACAGAAATAACACATCTCTGATTTTAAAAGCGTTTCTCCAGGAGCAGAAAGACTCAATGGAAGAGTTAAAAACTTACATATTCACTGGGCATGAAAACCTGACCTTTTCTCATTTCATTGATTCTGAGATGATTTCTGATTCCAGGTAAAATGAAAAAAAAAAATCATTCAATTTAAATACACAGTCAGAAAATACAAGTTTCAATCTGTATCTTCACAACGGAGAAGGGGAGGAGGAAGAAAATGACGAAAACAGAATGCTGTGATGCTCTCTGGAGATGGAAAGTTGAAATCTGTCCCCAGTAGGCATACATCAAAGTTCTCCTACCAGACACCATCCATGTGATAGTCTGTATAAAATCCTGGTATCCTGCAAGTGGGTGCAGGTGGGATTCTCAGGGTGTCTAGGATCCTCAAAGAGGACATTTGCCTTGGCTTGAGGATCCCTTCATACTTAGAAACCACCAAATCTTCATAGCACAGCAGTACAGGTGGACACAATGTAATGCGTGAGCAAGAGTCTTGTAAACTTTTCTCAAAAGCCCTTCCTAGCTTCCTTATATGACATCAAGGTGAATTTTATTGGAACAGGCTGCCCAGGGAGGTGGTGGATTCACCATTCCTGGAAGTGTTCGAGAAACGTGTAGATGTGGCACTGAGGAGCATGGTCAGTGGACATGGTGGGGATGGGCTGACGGTTGGCCTAGATGATCTTAGCAGTCTTTTCCAATCTTAATGGTCCTATGATTCTATGATTTCAAGACTTCCTCCCCTAGCAGTCTGTAATGTTAGTCATCAGCCACACGTACATAATGTCAAATTAAAGATTTACTGAAATGGTTGTTGAGCTCAGGGAAATCCCAAGTGGAGACATGCCTCTGCCAGAGCAATCTATCAGAGTAATGAATCCCAAGACCTCATTCTTACACTGTTTTCTCCGTCAATCTCAGCTCCGATGTAAATTTGCCTTGCAACAGTCATAGGCTGATGGAGATGAATTTATTTTGAAATACAGGATTCTAGTTTAGTAAACAATAAGTAAGTCCTTAAAAATGTATATTTTTCCCCCTGACATCACATTTGTTTGGTTCATTTCTGCTTTTCCTTGAATGACAACACATAAGGCCATATTTAGCCTTCAGTCAAAGCTGCGGCTGTCAGAAGTACAAACTGACATCTACGAAACAGATTTGTTCCGCGTATCTGACACTGTTGAGTAAACTCCTTTTCATGCCTCTTGATAAGCAGACTCCAGCTAAGGCTGCAGCCAGCTCTGCTCTTTGAACAGAAAAATGCTACTTAGTAGGAAGACAATTGCTACATCAGCTCTTCTCTTCTCATAGGCCTTACCATCATTGTCTCTTCAGTTTTTAATGATTACCTTAACTCTTCCTCTGTGCTCATTCCTCTCACAAATATCCAATGGGCAAAGTTTTATATATTATTGACAGGGCAAAAAATAAAAATCAAAGAACCAGAACAAGAAAATAATTGCTAATTGCGAACTTAAACGCTGTCAGCTCTGCCCTGTGAGTGAGGGACGGCTCTGCCCACAGCTGCACTCAGGCGGCTGCTGCTGAGTGACAAAGTCACATTTAGCTCATTTACTGTAAGTGTGAGTCAGTTTTGAAAGGTTTATTGAAAAAATTATATCAGCTGAGACGTGAAAATAAAACAAGGATATGACTGCCAGTTTTACTGCCTATTGCTGCCCTCAGCATCTCAGTAATGGATCTGTGGGGTCATGCTTAGGGCTGACTGCTGTGGATGTAAAGGAGCAGAGGAACAGCAGCAGTGGAAACCCCATAACCTGGCAGTGCTGAAGCAGCAACAGTCACAGCCACTCCTCAGTGTCTGAGGTGGCTGAGCAGCCTCAGGACATGGTCGTGGAAGAGACTTTGCCCCATCACCCTGCCCATGGGGTTCACTAGCTCTGGGGGCTCACAGAGAGGTCCAAATTCCAGATAGACACAGGGATGGAGGTGCTAGTGGATGGAATAAGTGTCTAGCACTGGCTGCTGGAGGGATCTGTACTGGGTGTGAGTATACATGTGTATGTATTCCACAGAGAACTTCAGTCCAGATGGGCAGAAGAGAAGAAATAGGACTGGGCCATTTGTGCCACTGATGGTGTGTGAGTGATGGAAGTCTTCGGTGTGTACTGATCTGTGTAGACAGCCATATATATATCTATACATGCTTCTTCTTCGTGTGCCTACCAGGAACAAACGCTCAGCCTTGCTGCCATCTGGGCCTGGGGACACAGTGCTGCAGCAGGCCCACATACATCCAACTAATTCACCAGTGTCTACCAGATTCTATCAATGGCATGTAAGGTTTCCTGATCTGTTTTTTTTTTGGGCGCTAGAGGAAGGACCATGGCTGTGACAAACACTTTCTCTCCTTGCTCTGCCAGGCAGGACTGTACTAACTTGGCAGGTGGGGTTTTGGTGTCCATTTCACTTTGGTGACTGTGCAGATGCTGGTGTCCTCCACACCCTTCAGGGCAGATTCTCCAGAAAGGCGGTTCCTACAGTTTCAATGACATCTTAGCCTCTGACTAGACCATTTAATGCTCTGTTTATACAGCTGCAGGTGCATGGTCATCTCAAGGCAGCATGCTTAAACGTACAGACAAACATACATACACACAGAGAAAGACTTCTTCCTGAAGCAGTCCAACTTACAGTATGTCAGCAGAGTTTGTGGTTTGTTCCTGATTTTTCTTTCTAACACTCTGTTACATATTCTTGTGCTAATTAGTACATTTTTACTTAGTAATTAGCAACAGCAGATCAAAACAACCCTTCCAAATATTCCTTTGATATTTAAAACAAATGGATTTTAACTTCCCTCACTGGTTTGCCTTTTAGCAATCTTTTGGTAAGGAGTTTGTATGCAGGATGATTAATGACACAACTTGTTTTGGTCTACTTGCAGAATTCAAGAATTTAGTCATCAAAAGTTTTGGGCTGCACCAAAAGAGGCTGATTGAAAGAGTTGCAGTCAATTTACTTCCATCATGGAAAGGTACTAAATCACAAATGCAAAGCCATCCCGATTCAGAAGAGCACTTACGCTGAATAAATAGTTTGATTCAATCGCTTCTGCTGTCAAGGGTAGAAACATACAGACAATTAAGCTTCCAACCAGCATAACTCAGAATTCAAATGGCTTCAATGAACCTTCTTAAGAATGAATTATTCCTGAAAATTATTTGCATAAATTATTGAGTGAATAATTATGAATGACAATTACACCTGGAAGAGTTAGGCTTTGTTGGCGGAGAAACCCTGAGTAAAAAGGATACCCTACTCAAGTATAAACAGTAAAATTAAATTATTAAAAAATTATTAATCTTAAATATAATTAGCAAATTAGCAACAACAGAAACACATTGTGCACATATATGTCATTTACATATAAAACAGAAGGGATGAGAGCACATAAGTATCCATTTTGTCTTGCCTTAGTGAGCAAATGTAATTTGAATAGTTCTATTTAGAAAGCCAAAAGAATAAACACAAACATTTTGTTTGTAGGGATCAGTTCCTCATCTGGCCAAAATAACAATATTTTAAAGGCAGACCTTGAAGATATTATACTTTCTTAATTTGCTTAATCTTTAGAGAATTTGTCTTTCACCATCAGAATATTTGTGACATTTATCCTAAAGATTTATTACTTTTCACTGTTGTCTGTGTGAGGATTTGAAAGATCTTTGTATCACAGAAATTACCAGCTGCAGAAGTTATTTTATTGGATTTTTTTTCACTGAATCAAGGCCAATAGAGTCTACTTGGAGAATAAAACATTTCTTCAGAGCAATAAGGCTTTTATTTTTTGAAGCAGTATAACTCTGGCTACCTCTGATTGTCTCATAAACATGTGAAACACAAAACCTTACAACAAAGGTACAAGGAGACAAAAACTGGAATAAATGGAAACTATTTGTTCATTACAGAGCATGTGGTTTCATGAAATACTAGACTTGGCAAGGAACTGGACCTCACGAATACCTTTTTTCATCTCTCCATCTCTATTGCTTCCAAGCTAATCCATCCCACGTGTCAATATAAATTCATGGCACCAATGACCTAGGTAAAAATTAAGAACTCCCCTTCGAGTTTCAATTTAAATGATGAGCTAAATATTTATAAATAGTTTTGGTTTAAAGACTCCTTTTGGAGAGTAAATTGGCAGATACTTGAAGCCCCAAGGAGTAGAAGTGTGGAACAACTGGGTCCTTGGGTAGCTACAAGCACGCAGTCTTGGCAGGATGATATCTGCTCATGGACAGCAGTTGCTCAAGGGACTCATTCTGCTTTGGGCTTATGGGCGTGCTTCAGAAAAGATCAGTAATTTCTCAGAAAAACAAAATGGCTATGGAAGAATTCCCTGAGAAATTTGAGTCAGACAGAAATGAAAGATCTCTTGTGGAACACATTGAAGTGGAAAGTCCTCCAAGATTATTATTATACTGTCCATGTGAATAGAAGACACAAATGATTTTATTACTGACCCTCTCATATTCCTTCATTAAGAAATGATAGATGGACTTAGACACTACTGGAATCACTAATATTGCTATTCCACAGATAGAAGACCAAATAAAACACATTCTCTGACACTTTGGAAGGCTAGTTAGAAGATTTATGACCTCCATTAAGTATAAAGTTTGCATGGCTTTAAAATGAGTGGTTGCTTCATTAGCATGCAGAACAATTTTATAAAGTATATTTTCATCGTGGCAGCAGCAATGAAAAAAATCTCCACTGGGAACAGCCTTTCTTCCTAAGACAAATGCAATATGTGGCTCAGGTGTTGCAGTTTAGTTAAGACTTGGCCTGTCTAAAGCAGACTGTTCTAATTTTGGTCTGAGAACTAAGTTCTCAGAACTTAGTTGATGAGACACTTTATGCTAATAGGAGACATTCAGCAAGATCTCTGCTACAACTCAAAGCCCAACAACACCTCCTGCATCTTCAAGTCTCTCTTCCATCAGTGTGTGGCCCACAAAGGGCTGTTTCAGTGCTGCATCTGTATCTGGTGGGATGGCTCTATAGAGTTGTTGGGTTAGAGGAGAGCTGAGACCTGACGAAATCTTGGTTAAATATCTGTCTGCCTGCGTGGTTTGATAGAGACTTTTTTTTTTTAATGCTAGCATTTCTATATGGAAAGGAAGGAGAAGGTTCTGTGACAGTTTTTGGTTCTGATTACACATTTGTTCTATTGTTTCTTGATTATTTTATTTATGTGCTGATGACAATATGGGAGAGAAGTGGTGAGCAGCTCACCATAAACAGGCAACTGCCATTGTAAACATGAAACTCTAAAGATGGATGAACCAATGGAAACTTTTCCAAAAAGAAAAAAAAAAGGAAAGGGAAGGAAAGAAAACATACCTAATTCACCAACTTTGGGAGATGCAGTGCCAAACAACTTCAGGATACATATTATATTCCTACAAGCTGCCAGCTGCCAGCATGTTCCAGTTCTTGATATTGGCAGAAATCTACAGGAAGCTGATATATATGAACGAAGCACTTATGGATCACCAAAATGTCACTGCAGCTTTAGAGTGAAATATGAGAGCTGATCCAAAAGTAATGCCTCCTATTTTATAATGTTGGCCCATGACATCAGAGGCGGATGTTGGTGGTACAGCAGTAGAGGGTTGAACCTTTCCACCAATATTCCATTACATCTTCTTGCTGTGTGGCAGATGGAAGCAGAAGGGCAGACTGATAGAATGGCATCTGACATGGAAGTGCATATGAAGCAAAGGTGTGCCACTAAATTCCTCCATGTGGAAAAAATGGCACCCACTGACATTCATTGATACTTTCTGGATGTTTGTGGAGCTCAGTGGATGAGAGCACAGTGAGGTGTTGAGTGGTCTGTTTCAGCAGTGATGATAGCAACGTGAAACTCAAACCACATTCCAGACAGCCATGCACAGCTGTCACCTCCAGTGGTGCAGATTTTTATGAGCGCAGCATACAGGTTCTTGTTCATCATCTGCAAAAATGCATAGCTAATGATGATGACTATGTCAAAAAACAGTGTTTTGTAGCTGAGAATAACACTACCAAATAGTGTTATTGTGCTCTTTAGATCTGTTGTAGTTTCCATGGAAATAAATAGGAGACACTACTTTCAGAGCGACCTATGTAGATTAAGATCAGCACGTTGCCAAGAAAGAAAGACAGCGGTGACTCAGGCAGAGAAGAAATTCCTAGGAAAAGTTTGAGAAATCTAACTCATACAGCAGCATGTATCTTTGAACAGAAAAACAGATCAGAAGTGTTACTAAGGACAAGGAAGCAGTGAAATGCTGGATATAAAGAAGTATCTTGCAGCAAAGGAGATGGACATGAAGATGGGCATTGCCATTGTCAGGAGAAAGATTCTGAATGAAGAAGCTCATTTTCACTAGTTTTCTTACTGTTATATTCTCAGAAATATAAAGTACAACAGTAACAGTAAAAACGTACCAGGGGGACAAGTCAGATACTGCATACTTTTCAGTTAGACGGTGCTACATACCAAGGCTTGTTTGAGTTCTTCAGAGGTAATCTCTGCAAAAACTGGTAATGACTTTGCTGTTAGGACTAGCTGCATTTCTGAAGCCACATGGGAGCCAGTAAAGTAAAAGATTCAGCCAATTAGTGCATGCACCATAAAGTTGGGGTTGAATTTGTACAAGTACTACACATCATCCGCAATGACAAAGCGACATATAACATCTAACTAACAAGAAGACAGCTTGCTAATGGATAAGCTTGCCATACGTAATACAGTGCTAATGACAGCACTGAGAGCAACTAGATCAAAAGCAACAGATGGTGCAAGAGATTGTGAGTAGAGCAGCTTTACCAGTGAGAGATGACATCAAAGTACTAGGTATGGATGAATCATGGCTTCCTCTCTCCACAACCTGTATCAAAGGTCAGTGTAGCAGCTTCTGTTGTATGAAGATTTTCTCACAAAGTTAGTAAATGAAAAAGAAGACTTTACACAAATTGTGTGTCGCCTGAAGAAATTCATCAGTTGTTCTATCCTGGCTGATAAGACTAAGTCTTCTTTTTTTTCTAAGACATTGGGTAGTCATGTACAGAAAAAAAAATCTCAAGGCAAGGTTAACTAGAATTTGTTATGAAATCATTAATGAATAACGTGGATCTTATTTAAATGCTAAGTAGATTAAGATATTTTCTGTCCTATTAAATAACAGAAGAGACTGGTAGGCTTTTACATCAATAAACTGTGATAAAAAACCAAGGTGTTATACATCTGTCACTTTTAGGGTATCCTATATTTTAATTATTTTAGATATTAATCTTTTATGATCAGAACTGCATCCTGGAAGTGTTTAGACTCCATATAAAATGAAACTGTATGAGAAATACATACTGTTAGTTCAGATGTAAATGTTTTCCTTAGCCATTTGAATTTTATTTGAGGCAGGTATGGTATCAGCTGAGGAGACAAAATCAGATTAGAAATATGTTACTGTATAAATTGAATAATTGTGTAATCTTTTCCATTTCCTAGAGTCATGAAAAGCAAGCAAGTAAAACAATTTATATCAAGTCATTGGCTCTGTCAAGACTGCCATGTCAGGGAAAGCATTAGACTTCCCACACCAGCAGTTCAGGAGGATGACAGTATAAGAGCAACATACAGAGCAAATAGTCTTGCCTGAATGCTTACCTGCTTAGAGCTAACATTTACAATTACATTACAGCGGTACTTCTAGGTTGAATTGTGCTCAATAGTCTAATCCTCGTGATGTCCTAATAAACTGCATTAACGTAGGTTAATTTTAAATTATTATCTCTTCTGAAACAAAACACAGTTGTCACTATTAACATGTTACATCAGGCACTGAATGCCACATGAACACTGGTGCTACCAAACACTGCTGAAGCATACAACCAAGATCTGTATTGCAAAAGCAAAACCAAAGCAAACCAAAACAAAAACACACATTGGAACACACTGTGTTCAAAATATTATTTAATTGTTGAGAAATGTTTCCATGATGGAGATTGGTGAGAAATATTAAGTCACTCCAAAAGTAATGCCTTTTTGCTATTATGCAAAAAGCTGAAGGTGGTCTTTGTGACATGAATCCACTGGGTTTAATTCAAAGAGTCTGGGCTGACAACAAATGCAGAAAGGAATTTCTCACTGGGAAAGTGACTCATTCACCAGGAACCAAAGCTTTTCTGTAGCTCAGAAAACCAACCATGTCTTTCCCTGACATCACTAAATGCATCTACTAGTAACACAGTCAAGAGCATAGAGATCTACAAGCTAGAGATCCTTACAAGCTAGAACTGATGTAATGTAGAGGAAGATTGAATTGTTTGTTTTAGTGGAGATTTAGAGGAAGAGGGAAGGAATTTTGTAGTTAATGTCATGCATGTGGTGGACAAGAAAGTGAGAAGGGTAAGATCCAAACACGAGAAAATGTGCATTTCAGGATTTTCTTGCCACCTAGATACTTCTGGAAGGTGATTCATTTTGTCCTAAAAGAGTTATCTAAAACAGACCTCATGAAATGTGTCCCATAATTTCCTCTTTCCCTGCTGCCCCACGGAAAGCCGAAGATGTCAAGCTCAGCTGTAGATAACTATACTATAGCTATCTAACTAGGCAGGAATGAGAATGTTCTCTCAATATTTTTAACATTCTCATTCTGCCTTAAAATATTTTGTGTCTTCGTCAAAGGAAAATATTGCATTATTTGTTTGTGACACTTTGTGAGAGGACATTTTCTTACTGATACTAAGATTCGATTTTGACTGAGAAGCATTTAAAGTTTTGGTATTGCAATAATCTTCATTAGTCATCAAAAGGGAGTTTTCCATCATTTAGAGGATAATTACTACAAGCTACAATTTGTGGTCTCTGCAAAGGCTTCACCTCTAAATGTTACAGTTTGCCAAGCTAGGTAATGCCAATTCTAGAAACTTTTAAAAAATGTATTTTTGCACTGAGAGCCCTTCTAACAGCGTGCAAGAACCTCTGGACCTCCTCCAACAGCTCTGCATCTTTCCTGTACTGGGGGCCACAGGCCTGGACACAGTACTCCATATGTGGCCTAAGAAGCACAGTAATAAAGAGTTAACTACGCTTGTACTGAATGTACGATTTTTGTAAGGTATTTGAGGACCAGAGGAAATGTCACAGTGAGAAACCTGGCAAGATCAGACTATCTAATGTGTCACAGAGTAGCATAACTGATGACTTGCTCACTTTGTCTGAGCACATTCACAGGGAGAAAAGTCTGGGTACTCGGGTTTTAAAATCTAGTGAAGAAAAGCATGGTCAGAAGACTTAACAGACATATTGGAAGCCGATGCTGTACACATACTGATGAGAAATTATAGACTTATGTTTAAAAGTAAGGGCTATTTCCCACTGCAATGGATAGCCAAGAAAGGAGTAAGATCCTCCACTTTTTGCTGTTCTCGAATTCAGTCTAGTTAACTATTCTGACAGACATACTTCAGTCAGACAAGGTCTTTTCATACATGGATGGCTCATGAAATGCAATAGCTTAGGAGATTGGTCAGGTCCAATGATGCAGAACTCTTTCTTGTCCTTATATGTTACGAGTGTAGGAAGTTATTCATTTGTGCAAAGCCGCAGCATGTTATTTCTACAAGGCAAGGTTAACTATCCCCTCATGTAGCCTTCTAGAACCCCATTCTGATAGGGTAAGTTAGAGAGCAATTTTTCAATTTCCTCTCAAGAATATTGTATTTATCTAAGATCAAGCTGCTAACTTCAAATTTTCTGCCTCCTTGCTGCTTATTATTTATTGAAAAATACTTCATAGAACTTTTTATTAAGACGTTATCTCCTAGCCCTAGAAGATAGTCAGGTATCATTGCCTCACTTTATAGTTCAATAAATGCAGAGAGATGAGCTGTCACTTGCATTAGGGCTGGGAACGAGCTGGGAATCTCTAATATGGATGACTCAAGTCCTACTTATCAACTCAGCTGTGTTACAGCAGGATAACAACAGATCCATGTTCCCAGCCATCCTTTCTGTGATCCCGACTGTGTTCTTTCTCATCCTCAGCATCTTTCTGCTGCCTACTAACAGCAATGGATGTCACGTATCCCTTTAGCATAAGGCACAAGTTAGTAAATACAATCAATTTTGCTTTTCAACGGGTAGAGACTCGTGCTGCTGGTAGTTCTCGTGGTGCCCCTTCAAAATTGTCATTGTTTCTACTCATCACAATTTCTGCTTTTTCAGGCTTTTCCTTTTAAATATTTTATATAATTCCTATAGAAAGAAAGAAGTTTTAGTGTAACACTTTTGTAAGATATGATGGAATATGGTTGTTCCAAGCATCATCTACAGAGACAGTAATTGGTTGTATTTCAAGCATCTGGGCATGACGGGTGACATACGCTGTTGTATGGGCCCTTGAACTGATGCATGCTGGCCAAGAGCCATCTCTCTGACAGTGCCATCCATAAACATCCCCTGTACTGAGCAGCTCTTGGTGCAAATGAGAGGGATGGGACTTTAGCAAGAGCCCAGTGTGTGGGCTTGTGCTCTGCGCATGGTGCATGTCCCTGGCTTTAGTGTTCACAGCAGCCTGCTTCCATTCAGCTGATCTGAAGTCTCAAATTACCTTAGTGGAAAAAATGATGTAAATCTTAAGCCTGAGAGATTTGGGTGTGCAACCAGGCTGATGTGTAAGCAGGTGTGTCACTGTGCACACACAGATTACACTGCGGTCCAAACCACCTGCTAGAGCAGATCCAAAGAAGATCCACAAATATTTCCAGTGCTGAGATAGAAAAATGTCTTCAATAAACTGAAATAATTAAATTGGAATCATGTTCTGTCCTCAGATTTGGAAGAATCAGCAAAAAGAGAAAGTGGTAAAAAGTTATGACCAGTGGAGTTCTTATACCTTCCTTGGGGTAGTCCACCTTTACTGCAGCATTTTTTATCAGTCTCAGGTTAGAGATAGAATTCCAACAAGCAAATGAACAAGGGGAGACAAGAATAAATGTGCCCTCCATAAGAAGTACAAAACAGAACTGGAAAAAAAACAAAAAGCCTCTTTGTCTGAAGAGGCCACCTGCATTTTTCCAATGCTCACAATCCACCCCAGCAGGAAACACTTCAGTATGAATCACAACTGTCAGTCTTTTGGTTGATGCTGCTGTGTCTGTTCCCCTCAATGGGCTGAGGAGGGACTTAGAGATTTGCAAGCTGCAGAAGATGACCTGCTCAGCATGAATGATGCCAACAGACAGTTCCGTAAGTGCTCAATTTCCTGATCTCCTGTAGGGTTTGGTAGGAGCTGGGACTTTTCCCTGTGGTATCTAATTTGGCCAAAGCACATCCAAGTAAAGAACGCTGTGAAACCACCAGTGTTCAAATTGCTATTGCTAGTCCTGCTCCTCCTTCCTCCCAGTTGACAGCAACCTGGCACTGAGTTCACTTTTGTCAATGAGGATCACAATGCAAATGATCATTAACTTTAGCTACATTCATAAAGAATAAAAAATAGCAACATTCATCTGATATTCAAGTATCATCCAGTGCAAGAAAGGTTTCTAGCAACAGGCCATCTCAGAAGCTGTCTCCAAATGCACACTAAAGGAGCATAAGTGAGATGTGACCCAGTGCGCTGGTGGTCCTTGGCACTGTTGAGAGAGCACCAGAACAGATGGGTAGGTGAATGGCTACAACAGGGGCCATGGTGGCCTCAGTTCCAGAGCGGGGGCTGCAGAATGGGAAAACTACAGCTGCAAAAGAAAGCTCTGAGGACACAAATGTGGAGTGCTCCAGGGGAATTCTGTCATGGGACATGGATGCATTCAGTGGCCTGAGCCAGCTCTGTGGGCTGTGCTACCACGTCCACCAACAGGTGACTGGCAGATGAAGGCTGTGTGGGAATGTCTGTAGGCAGTCACACCTCCTCCATCCAGTGGGAACAAAGCCCAGGAGATGGCCTGAAAATGTACCCAAGAACTTGATTCTATGAAGAAAAAAACAATTCCTGTGAACTTCAGGCACTTTACATTTGGCAGCTGTAACTATGTAGTGACATTGCCAAATGTTTGCCTTATAAAAATGTGAGAGCATCCTCAGAGGTCCCAGAGGAAGCAGACATGTTGAGATTTGTACGAGGAATTTTTAATGATTAACTTATATTCATTTATATATAGGTCATGCCCCCAAATGTCAATACTGTGATATTTTTATCCTTTCTTTCAGCCACCTCAGCATTGCTTGGTGCTTGGTTTACTCGCTTTGTTTTCTCTCTGAAGGTCACTGGTACTGCCCAAATCAAAGCAAAGCAACTTACTTTATCATAGAGTGGGTTCAGCAGCAGTGCTGCTGCCCAGCAACAGATTGACAGCATTACATAACAATGAGCTTATCAGCCAGCAGGGCTTTGAGCATCTCAGGCATAAACTACTTACTGTGGCCCACACCTGGCATGGAACTCAGGTGTCTTTTTGAGATGTGATGATGTTTTTTTTTTTTTTTTAAGACCTACTAGGATGTGTTCCAACTAATAGAACAAGTTTGGTGGGCATACTGTACTGCTAACTATCCTGGTCACAATCTTGTCTTTTAACAGCCATTTTCAAGTCTTTACAAACAAATTCAAAGAGTAAACCAAACTCCAACACGCAAATTGTCCCCCAGCTTCTTTGCCGGTGGAGACACAGGGGACTGCATCATTAGGTGGGGGTCAACCAGCAGAGCTGCCCTAATGTGCACTGCTGATATCCAGACCCAGCTGTCTGATTAGCTTTAACTAATAGGTTTACACTGAACTTAGGAACAGCAAGTAAACACTGTGCAGCTTCCCTGGGAACAAAAAAAATGAAGGAAAACACTCAAGCAGTGACAGTGGATGACTCAGCGTGATTAGTGATTCATAAATATTTTAAATATCAGTCATCCTAGATGAGGAAAAAACCTAGGTCTGCTTTTGTAAGACATGGTGAGTTACTCTGAGACAAGGGGAAAGGCTTCCTCCATTATATAAGTAGCAACTGCAGGAGATGCTTCTGAAGTACTTATTTATGGGGATAAGTTTGGAAAGATCAATGATGAGCTGGTTCTGCACAAAATCCCAGGGGCTGCTATGCTGTATAATGGGAGATGGAAGAAAGTGCAAGTGAGATCAGTCTTGAAGCCACCTTATGCTTGTGCAGAAGAAGATGAAGTGCTATGGTTTCTATGAAATGAGTGGCCAATTCTAAGCACTTTAAATTTATCACTACTACTAATTATCAGGGATCAAGATAGAATAAAAAGGCTCTGCCTAATAAAATTGTTACTGACATTATCTGGAATGAAAAGCTAAGCCGGTATATTTGCAATGTACTTCGAAATTTGAACTAGCTTTTCATATCATAGATGAAATTTTCATATTCAGTATGTGAATCTTTCTTTTCTGCTGGTCAATTCAGTCATTTTCTTCTCTCATTTTCATTTGAGATTTCCTTGGATTTAAACAGACTTTTCAGATCATGTTAATAGCATATCTTAAAAGTCAGCACTTTACTTCAGACCTCCAGGCACTTCACAGGATCCTTGTTCCGTTTTGCAGAAACACACTGAGCACAGGTAGTACCTGTGGTTATACAAGACAGGCAGAGGAGATGGACAAGGCTGGAGGATGAATTGAGTAAACTCCAAGGCACGCATGCTCAAAGTGTGACTTGTTAGATCTAACATTTGTTCAATATTTCAGGGTAACAAGCATGGGTATTGCCCCCATCTTGTTTTAGTTGGATATTTAATTTAGTGGAGGCAATCCATAGGCACTGGAGAGAGATGGGAAGCTATGGCAGGTGGTAAAATAAATTTCTCCCTGTAGCTATCTTGTGAGACTTATCCAGGGAGATTAGGCCAGATGCACCATCTTTTAACAGCACAGCTTTGATGAGGTGAATCCTATCTTTTTTATTTCCTAAAGCAGCTTCTGTTCTAAGGGCCCCAGGTTTCTTACTCTTAAGATCTTAAGATCTTAAGATCTTAGAATTTACTTCTCTTAAGATGTAAGCCAAAGATGTTGCTCCTGGTGCTTCCAGTACCATCATCTTCTGGTAGGAAGCAGATTCCTGTCAGATACGTAGAAAGCCTCTGCAAATATCTTCATGGTAATAATGTAGAAAAATTCTGACTTCCCCTTATGCCTTCTGCTGCACACAGAGACTAAGCCATATACCATGTCTTGGAAAATCTTAGCTGTGATGCATGGGTTTCAGTGGCAGATTTTTCATTTCCTAAAATGGAAGAAAGAATAAGTTTTTAGAGACTGGAGGTATTAAACTCTTTTACATATCCCATTAATTTCAGAAAGTTCTTGCATGACAGGTGAAGGAATGTAGTAAATTAAATAACTGAATAATATATATTGAGCGACATTATTATTTCTTTCCCTCCTTATACACTGTGAAGTATCTTGTCTATTTCTGTGTTAACTAATTTGAAGCAGTGAGTGGGAGTGTATTTGTGTCCTGTACTCAGTCTTGCATATGGTAGTCCTTAAATTGAAAACAATGTCTAAAAAGCATTTTAGATTTTTATATTCTATTCACACTTTTATGTAACATGAGAAGTTCACTAAAAGCTTGAGCAATGTGCTGTGGTTTTCCATAAGATGACTGGAACAAGCAAACAGGTGCATAGGTAACCGAGTAGATGAGTGTTTCATCAAGATCTAAAATGTGCTTATTTATGCAGTCCTGCAAATGTAAGGCTATACAAAGTCTAGATTTGTCTTTTTAAAACAACTAGAAAGATTTTAGTATTTCCATATGTGGTCAGGTCAGAGGCTTTACAAGACCACTTGGTATCATAAGCTTTGGTGTTGTAAAACCTTAAAAAATGCTAACTAGCAACAAAACCACATCAGTGAGTTGAAAAATTGTGGCATTGCCTACAGTAATTTTGGCTTACCTACAGTAATTCTATAGCAGTATAGAAAGCATTCAAAAACTTGCAGTTATCAATCTGAAGGTAAAAGAATTGCTCATGAGTCCCTTCAGAAAACGATGGCTAAACTCTTTCTGTAAATATTATCCCTCCTCATTCAAACATTCCCTAAAGACCTGCCAATGAGCCCTGCTAGCACTTCCCCAAGGACCCTCTTCACTCTTTGAGACAGGACAAACTCATGTGGTACCTGCAAGCGTGGTGCCATGTGGGCCATTCCTTTGTAAAAAAAAACACAAAGTTTTGGTCATGGCACCAGCCTCAAAGCCAAGTGCTTATAGATAGGATCCTTCTCTTTCTTTCAGGGTCTTTGTTCGCTATAGACAGCAGAGAAGATAATAAAAGGAGTCTAGTCCTTGGGCAGAGAGAGTAAGTGTCAGTGCTATGTTCTGTCACAAAACATTTCTTCAATACAAGAACCATAACATTGTTCTTTAGAAGTTCAGAAGTGAGATCATCGCCTTTATCATTTGGCTGCTTCATTACTCAGCTAGGATCTCCCTTTGACACCATAAAATATCACCAGTCAGGAAAAAAAACTGCACATCTTCTGCAGTTCATATTGTTCAGAGAGGTCTCATTTCTTGCTCTGAAGAAATGACCAGAAACGACCATTTTAGCCTCTCGTTTTTCTTGGTTCTGTCAGCTACAACCGAACTTTAGCAAAGCGAATGCCCAGTTCATCTACAGAGTCCCAAGTGCCATGGATTATCTGGTCTGTACTAATGGCAGAATTTGTCAGTATGTGGCCACATGGCCCGCCAACAGTTGAAAAGACTGGCATGGAGCGAGGATAGCATATGTCAGGGCTGTAGCAGTTTGACACAAGCGGAGAACCTATAATTTCTAGCAGAAAGCGGTGATCCTGATTCTCCTTCAGTTTGGACTGTCTCACACTTTCTGTTTTGTGATGGAAAGACTGAACAGTGTTCAAAGAGGGGGTTTATCCCTATTCTTCTATGATTTGGTAATATCAGCCCTTAAATCCCAGGCTGATCTGGGAAGTCTTGGAAAGAACATCTAATCCTTGTCACTATCAAGGATCAAGTCATCTGTCTCAGTCTCACTGTCTTTCACTTTTTGTTTTCCCAGACTAATAGACTAACACATCTGATGTACAATGACTTGCCCATTCTGTCCTCCTTCCTTTGGGCCTATGTTTCCTCCCTCCTTTGTTTCTCTCTCAAGTTCTGTATTTTCTAATTTGTGCAAAGCTTGGAAAGAAAGTTGCAATTTTTCCCTTTAGAATTAATTTAGGTGGAAAAACTAATGATTTTTTACGCACACAAGAACTTCCCCAGATCTGCAGCAGAAACAGAACACTTAAATTGCAGTTGGGGAGCAATAGTACAGGTTTTAACTATTAGGTTTGTACTAGATACAGACAGTTCAAACAAATAGGCTGCCTACACCTGTTGAGCAGAGCAAAATGTCAGCAGGGAGAGATGATAAAATCATTAACATTTGTGAGATAGCAGAAGAGACAAGTATTTTCCTTCTGTAGTATAATAATGATTTAACATGAGAAGGGATGTGGGAAAATTACTGTGCTGTAAAACTGCTAGTTCTTCTGAGTCCGTGTCCCTCATCTGTTAGAATTATCTCCTTTGATTCCAGCCTCATAGAATCATAGAATCATAGAATGGCCTGGGTTGAAAAGGACCACAATGATCATCTAGTTTCAACCCCCCTGCTATGTGCAGGGTCGCCAACCACTAGACCAGGCTGCCCAGAATCACATCCAGCCTGGCCTTGAATGCCTCCAGGGATGGGGCATCCACAACCTCCTTGGGCAACCTGTTCCAGTGCGTCACCACCCTCTGTGTGAAAAACTTCCTCCTAATATCTAACCTAAACCTCCCCTGTCTTAGTTTAAAACCATTCCCCCTTGCCTTATCACTATTCACCCTCACGCCTTGAAAGTTTGTAGATCTCTCCTAAAACTTGAACATAACAGTAAGAGAGGGATTGATTATTTTGCAATAAATCATTTCAGCTTTTGTGGTGATTCTTGTGCTCATATATCCACATTCATTAAATTTCAGTATCACGAGGGTTATCCTTTGTATGTACATCATAATAAATTCATACTTTCTGTTCTTTTCAGAATATATTAGTTATTGTACCATGTCACACCACCTCATCACAAAAGAAGATTAAGAACATATGTAATATACTCTATAAAAGTCTACAGCTTCCAATCTTTTTTGGCATAGGTTCTTCCTCAGGTGGAGAAAGTTTTTATATATTTAAAAGCTCTAAATGGATGTCTCTACCTCAAATTCTTCGTATTTCCTTTTGAACTCTTTAAACTTGCTACTTTCATGTAATCTTTCTATAATCTTGTTCCACAGTCTCACTGCACATTTGGTGAGGTATCCTCCCTTTTTGTCAGTTCTCTCTAGGTTCGAAATCCAACACATTAATGATAGACTTGACAGCTACTGGACTTTCTCCTGATTACCTCGCACCTCCATTCATGTCAGCTCTGGGGCTTCGGCTGTGACAACATCCATCAGCTTGCTATAAGAGATCCATGCTGTAAATCTGGTGGACGCTTCCCACCAAGGACACCACAGCAACAAGCTGTGTGAATGCTCAGATTAGCTTAAAAACAGTGGCATACCAAAATGAGGCAAAGGCCTTTCAGTTTGCTGTGATCAGGTTGCTGAAGTTAGAATGAAGAAATTATTGCAACGCGATCTCTCTTCATTGACTTCAGAGTATCAGTGCCTCCTGCAGACAGCAACTTGGAATCCCTGGGCGTTGTTATGACACAATAGTTATTGATTCGTTTTCCTCATTATTTTTCTTACCCACATTGTGCTTTTTCCTTCCTTCCATCATGACTTTTCATTCCGTTTTTTACTCTTCCCTTTGTTACTGCAGAGAGCGCAGTCTCTCAGAGCCACTGCTTCTCATTATCCTTTTGTAATTCCATTGTACAATCTAACCACTATCTGCATTTCTCTTAACCCTAAACTGAAAAACGAGCCTGGCACACATTACAACATGTTCAAAGACCAGCAGTGATGATCAAAGGTGTTTAGAGTGATGAGTGAGGAAAGAAGCACAGATTATTAACCTAAAGGAGGAACATAAGAAGCAGGTTTGGCGCATGAAAGAATATGCAATATAAAGAAGAAAATTAGATTCTCCTATTACCTTCTCTCGAGGGACCATCCATGAAACTCAAAGGCAGAAGTAATTTTTAAACATACAATTAGCCACGGGAAGTATTGCCTCAAATATAACTGAGGAAAGATCTTTGCAGTATCTTACAGAGAAATTGGACAATTGAAAGAGATGTAGGTAGTGGGAAATCCACAATCCTCGACAATCCAATAACAGTTATGTGAGTTGGTGGAGGTGAAGGAGTGGGTAGAAATTATACAAGCAGGTAAGTAGCCAATTATCTAGCACTGTGGTTTGGCATCTTAAATCAAAGTCTGACTTCTATGAAAGAAAATCTTCTGGGCCAGCAAGGTGTCTGCTCCAATTTAATGTAGCAGTTCCAACACATTATCTGTATTTTGGATGCCTTTTTATCACACACTTCATACCCACAGAATCCCCTATTTCTTCTGAACCAATGAACGTGGAAAGGGAAAGGTAGGCTGTAAGGGAAGAAATCAAAAGCAGGATTTTGTCTAAAAAAATGTATAGTTTACTTCTGTCTCTACCTGTGATAACAGCCTGCATCCAGGGGTGACTATACAGTGGAAACAAGTTATTAGGTAATTGCAAAGGCAGGTGCTTACATTTGAATTGCAGGCAAAACCACTCTCTTGGGTGATTTAACCTAGAGGTCTTCACACCACAAGGTCTCCTACTTAGTTAAAGTGAAAATGTCAATTTCACTAATAATTCATTTTCAATGAAGCAGTAACACATTCTGAGGCATTTATTAATGTTTCGTAATGCATGGCACAAAGCAGAAGAATTTTGGTGCTTATATGCTCTTGGTAACCTTTCTAATTCTCCAGCCTATTCTGGATCTGCTTTTTTTTTTTTTCTTCAAAATGCCTTTAAAAGTGCAAACTTCAGTGCAACATGTAAATTATTTAAACCCAAGACCACGGTTGAGTTGTAAAGCTTTGAGTATACACATATATTTTATGAAAAGTACACTTGTGCTTCAGCTGTAAAAACCTGAGGCCAGTTGGTTTCTTTGCCCCAGAATGAATCCTAGCCCAGCAAGCTTTAATTGGATCTCTGTGGGAGGCAGTTTGTTTGCTGAACTTCTCACTCCTCCTGATTTATTTACATGGGTGTATATATGAACTGGAAAAGAGAGCTTCTGATTCCAACACATGAATGAAAGTCTTCTAAAAACATAAAAAGGAAATTAAAAATTAAATGGTTTTGTTCTGATTACCCATACATAAACTTCCGAAGCTGTGAAGGGTAATGGGTAGTGTTGCTAGTTGTTACATGTGAGATGATCCAAAAGTTCAAATCAGTAGGCACAGGCAAAGAGTGTATCAGCTGGAGGATGGGTTTTATTTTTCAGACTGAGCTGGACAGCAGGTAGCACCTCTGGTAATGCTGTTTCCTATAGAAAACGTTCAGCACGTCATGTTTCCCATGTGTCTCTCTCTTTTCAGAATTCAAGTTATTAGGTGGTCATTTCTCATCTCTAGGAGACCTGAGGGCTGCAGATCAATACTGCAAGTGAGTGATTAGTAGATATCAAACATCAGGGTTTGCAATTATCTAATCCAGAGGTGAGAGAAAGCAATTGGAAGCAAGTGGCTGCAAGAATAGTTAGATCAGATAATTCTTGTAATGTGAAATATACATAATTGCCAAGAAATGTTAAACGGCAGAACTGAAAGTATTAAGTATGCACTTCAGACATTGCAGACTATGAGATTCAAAAGATCAGATACTACTCTGATTGAAACTATTGACAAAAGATAGAAGTGAAAAGCAATGGATTTATAAGCCTGCATGTTAAACATCTGTATTCTGCCACCATGATTAACATCCAAATATACGTGTCCCAGTAGGTTAAATCCTTGTACCAGGCCTCATACTGTTCTTCACTTGTGGGTAGCTCTGTTATCTGGGTGGTTTTGGCATGGATGACTTCACGGATTTGTTTGGTGCATTGGTGCTGATAGCAGGTAAATATGGAGAGAAAGCAATAAATGTATTTAAGTTCTCTGCTAACTTCCAACGGGGGACAAAGAGTGTTTTGGAGACTGAATAAAGTCTTATGCCTTACATGTTGTCTTGCAGGTTTCCTGCCATAGGAAAACTACGTGAAAGAAAGGAACTAAACGCTAATGTCAAATATGGCAGTTACTCAAGCACCTGAAATTACTCCAAAAGAGCTATCCTATTTTGGAGGGGGAGAAAGCAGTTCTCTCAATTACTGTTATTGATTCCCCATATGAACAGAGAACCACAGAACACTGAGCCAAATTTGTAATTGCATATTGTTAATTTAAACCAGAAAGTATTGACTGAGAGAGACGAGTTCCTTTTGCTGAGGCACAGCACAGGGCAGGGCTGTGAGCTCTTCTCTAGAAAGGAAACAAACCACCACCATTTCTGCATGCCATAGTTCTTCAGCAGACCATTGATACTTCAGTCTGCAGGAGCAGAGTGTGTCACTAGGGCTAAGAGTTAGCAAAATTCCTGCATAAACACATTTCTGGAGACTGTCCAGCTTAATTCTGAGCTCATCCCTTACTTCAGTAGTATCTAGTAAGAAATATGTAACCACAAGATCTTTGTGGATTTGAAGGGAGAATAAATGATGGGGATCTGAGTCATGAATGAAATATAGAAGTTGCCAACATGTAGAGAAAGGGAACATTGTATTAAGAGGCATACAGTATTGAACAGTATATAGTCTTCAAAAAAATAAGAGCATGATTAACAAACACATTAGGTCTGGACACCAGGATCATTATATCATACATGTGCAAACTCACAGGAACAGAATAACCATCAAATAACATTGTCTAGTAAAGGAGAGTAATGGTATAATAGAACAGTAGGAAGTGAAATGAAATGAAATGAATCTGAATCCAGAAAAATCAACTGAAGATTTTTTCCAAAACATTATCATACATCCGTCTTTTGACGTTTTCTGTTAGAAATACTTTAATTTAGATAATAAGTTTTACTTTCAGAGCCATTAGTACTTACAGAGGTCCTGCTACTCAGTCTTAGACCTTTCATCACAAGGGCAGTCTACATTAAAGATCAACCATGCTTATACTAACATGCAGCTAAAATCTTCTTAAATATCATAAAAGAAAAAGGACTAGGAAATACACTTATTTTTTGTGCCCTGTGGGTTTAAACTGGTCTATCAATATCAATACATGCTGTGATAGCTGCTGGGAGTTGTAGCAGCTCATGTCAGATTTTGCTATTCAGATCCAAGATTTGCATTTCCATTTCCAGAACCTGTCAGCGTGCACGAACTGCACCTGGCTGTAGCTTCTCAGGCCTGCTGGACCCCAGGTGCTCTGCTGCCCCAAAATCATAGAATCACAGAATCAATTAGGTTTGAAAAGACCATTAAAATGATCATGTCCAAACATCCACCTAACATTACAGTAGAGGGGGAATTTTTATTTCTGCTTCTAAAGTAATACTTTAAGTAATAATGGAGAATCTTGCTACTACAACTAGCCACAGCTTTATAGCTCTAAAGTTACATTTAATGACACTGGAATGCCACCAGTGAGGGAACTGAAAAAACAAAATGGTCTCCATAAATCTGCACGGGATGAAAGGATGTAAATTCTACTAGTAGCTAAGAGTTTTAATATTCTCAATAGAAGAGTGTGTGTCCACGGCTTTGCTGTAATCATTCAGCATTCTTCTCCTCTTGCCATGTTTGAACCTTGCTGCCTCAAAGCCCATAAGCCATGTGTACACAACAAAATTATCTGTGAATCAGATCCACCTCAGAAGAGAAAGAGAAGACATCTTGTTCAGTAGTGTCTTTGGATGGTCTTCCATTGGGCAGGGGTTTATTAACTGGGTATAACTTCTCTATAGGTTTGAATTTGCTATCCTGCTCATTCTTCCTCCATATTTCTCATCTTGATATACATACCTTTTATTCACTAGATGGGCTATAATGAGAATTGTGAAATTAAAGGATCTGTGATGCACAAAAACAAACTGCAGTGGATCTGCAATTTGTGCTGCCACTCTGAACATGCTCCTAAGGTGAAAGCTGAAGCTTTTACGCTTTTACGCTTTTACATCTTCCTTGTGACAGAAAGTTTAAAAAGTTCATGGCCCAGAAATCTAACCACAGTGATTTGATTTTCAAGAAGAAACATATTAAGTCACATGAGGGATGAGAGGGAGATCCGAAACAGCCAGCATGGCTTCATCAAGGGAAGTCATGCCTGACCAATCTGGTGGCCTTCTATGATGGACTGACGGCAACAGTGGACAAAGGGAAGGCATCTACCTGGACTTGTGCGAGGCCTTTGACATGGTCCCCCACCACATCCTTATCTCTGAATTGGAGAGATAGGGATTTAAAGGGTGGACTATTTGGTGTATAAGGAATTATTTGGAAGGTCACAGCCAGAGAGTTGTGGTCAATGGCTCTGTGTCGAAGTGGAGGCCAGTGACGAATGGTGACCCCAGGGGCCCATCTTGGGATGGGTACTCCTCAACATCTTTATCAGTGACATTGATGATGGGATTGAGTGCATACTCAGTAATTTGCTGATGACACCAAGATGAGCAGTGCAGTTGATACAGCAGAAGGAAGAAATGCCATCCAGAGGGACCTTGACAAACTCAAAAGGAGGGCCCTTGTGAGGTTCAACAAAGCAAAGTGCAAGGTTTTGAACTTGGGTCTAGGTAATCTCAGATATGTATACAAACTTGGAAAAGAACTCCATGAGAATAGTTTTGCTGAGAAGGACTTAGGGGTTCTGGCTGACTAAAAGTTTAACATGAGTCAGCAGCATGTGCTTGCAGCTCAGAAGGCCAAAGGTATCCTGGGTTCCATCAGAAGGGAGGTGGCCAGCAGGGAGAGGGAGGTGATTGTCCCCTTCTGCTCTGCCCAAATGATGCCCCATCTGGAGCACAGTGTCCAGTTCTGGGGCCACCAACACAGGAAAGATGTGGAGCTTTTGGAGAGGGTCCAGAGGAGGGCCACGAAGATGATCAAAGGGCTGGAGTACCTCTCCTGTGAAGATAGGCTGAAAGAACTGAGCTTGTTCAGCCTGGAAAAAAAGAAGGCTGTGGGGAGACCTCAGTGTGGCCTTTCAATATTTAAGGGGAGATTATAAACATGAGGGAAATCAACTTCTTACACAGGAAGATAGTGATAGGAAAGGGGGAATGGTTTTAAACTAAAGGGAGATTTAGATTAGATGTCAAGGGGAAGCTTTTACTGAGAGAGTGGTGAGGTGCTGGGATAGGTTGCCCAGAGAGGTTATAAATGCCCCCATCCCTGGAGGTGTTTAAGGCCAGGTTGGATGGGGCTCTGGGCAATCTGATCTAGCACTTGATGAGGAGACTGAGGGGTGACTTCATTAATGTTTATAAATATGTAAAGTCTGAGTGTCAGGAGGATGGACACAGGCTTTTCTCATTGACATCCAATGATATGACAAGGGGCAATGGGTGCAAGCTGGAACATAGGAGGTTCCACATAAATATGAGAAAAAACTTCTTCGTGGTGAGGGTGACAGAACACTGGAACAGGCTACTCAGAGGGGTTGTAGGGTCTCCTTCTCATTCAGAACGTGCCTGGATGTGTTCCTGTGTGACCTAACCTAGGCGTTCTTGCTCTGGCAGGGGGATTGGTCTAGATGATCTTTCCAGGTCCCTTCCAATTGCTGACATTCTGTGATTCCATGATTCTGTGATCTAGTGGTTGGCAACCCCGTATGTGGCAGGGGGGTTGGAACTTGATGATCCTTGAGGTCCATTCCACTCAAGCCATTATATGATTCTGTGATATCAGAATGCAACAAACCTGCTGCAACAGTGATGCTGCTTCTTGGTATAAGAAACCTAAATTACTGGTGGATGCTCTTTACTAGGTTTTGGGCTGTAAAATATACCTTTATTCAGCTTATATCAGCTTATATATAAATAACTTTGACAAATCCTTTCCAGGAGCCTGGTGAGCTACTACTATAAAATGGAATTAAAAACAATAGTATCAATTGCACTACTTTTGAGTGGAGTATAAATTCAAGCTGTCTCTACTGTGCTTTGTGGAGTTACCTTGGATATAGAATCCAACCCACTGTCTCTGGTGGAAAGTAACATCTTAATTGGAAGTTTTCAGTGGGTGTAATTACTTCAAGATCTCCACTGACATTTCATACGACACTTCAGTTATTTAGTAGTATTAACTCCTAGTTAGTTCCCTGTGCCACCCTCTGTGAACTCCTAGCTAAAGAAATACTCTGGCAGAAACGCCTTTCAGAGAGAAAATATCTTGTCAGCAAGACTCATTCTGAACCTCATTCCCAGCAGTAGGGGATGTGTGGGCTTTGCCTACTCATGGAGAGGAGTTGAAAACAGCTCAAACAAGCAACAAAAACAAACGCACAAGCAGCAATCTGAAAATGTTGGTGAATTATTTTTGTATTATATTCACTCACAGCTGCTTATTGGATTCTGTGACTTTCTTCACCTTTGTGGAAACAAAAGGCTGATTTGAGGCTGAAATGCTGTTCTCCAGCAGCCCTGGCACTGTGGCACACACCAATCCCAGTGGCACACGCTCAGGTGTGAGCTGCCCTGTGACACAGGTAATACAGACCAGCTCCCAGTATGGCCACTAACTGCTTCAGACCTGACAGTGCACGCAGGGCTGGATCTGGTAATTTACAGCAGCAGCCTTTATGTCTGTAGGTCTGCCTCAACTAACTAGCCCACGCACCAGTATTGGAGCTGAAGCTCTGCAGATTTGGCACTGACTTGGTGCTGACCTTTCCATGCAGGTGGGTTTCCATGCCTGCTGGTGTCCCTGCCAGTGCTGGAAGAAAGCATCCATGTGCTAAGAGTTTGCTGTGAAGGCAGAAGGCACTGCATGGGGCATGGCCTCACAGCCAGAAGTTGAGCTCCCCCAAGCAGCAGTCTGCTATTAAGTCTGTTTACTGGCTCTAACAGATTCCAGCTATGCCTTTTAATTTTCATGCTGAATTAATTACCTGCCCATCCACACAGATGGCTTCAGAATAAAAATGTAGCACATGTCCTCATCTTTCATTTAAAGTTCCTTTCATACCAACTCAGTGGCTGGCAAGATCCCATATAACAATCCTTGACAGTTAAGACTCTGGTTAGAGAAGCTGAATTGGAAAAATTGATCCTGAAGCTGTCGTCCAAACAGCATCACAAGGTTACAGCCAGCCTGTGCATATGGAGCAGCATGGAGGGCGTGAAGCCCAGCTCCCCAGGTAGTGCTGCTTTGTCACGCTCATGTACAGCCAGGAAGATGAATGAAAAACGCATGCTGCACGATATTTGTAAAACCTTTCTTCTTTGAAATATTTCACTCCATCCTTCATTTCATCCTTCTAGTTTTGTGATACAAAGTGGTTCACTTTTTTTTTTTTGTTAAAGCAGCTATGATATTTCATTAAAATATTGGCAATGTGAGGTCCTGACTTTCTTACAAAAATAAATCCATTTTATATAGTCTAGAAAGTGTACTAGCTTTGCTGCTTTAGCTCTCACTGCTAACCTTAAGTACATGAAGGCTGTAAAGTGCTTCAAGTGTGCAGCAGGCATTCTCTGGCTTCAGAGAGGGACTGCCTTTTTGTGCAGAAATCACATGAGGTCCATTCAGACAGGTTCCCGTTCAATATTAATGGCACCCTCTCTCTCTGTATGTTATAAAAAAATCAATTTGGTCACTTGAGGGATGGGAAATCATTTCTATTCATTCAAGCTATTTATGGACCTCAGTCCCTCATGCTCTAATGGAAAAATATTCCTACCATTATTAGAGTTACAGAGGCATAGGTACTGAAAGAGTACTATGTACTTTATTCACATCTTCTTTACATTGATGGGACATGAGTTGAACCCTTGATTTGAGCCTTTATACCTACAAAGGCAGTGCCCTCTGGCAGGTGGAGGATGGACTTCTCTTTAATCTCACAAATGACAACCTTCCATATTTTTTTAATGAGAAGAAATCTCATCTTTGCTTTTCATCTGATTACTGATGTTTTCAATTCACCTCAAGATGGACAAGCTCCAGGAGTGATGACTTTGGCAGTAGTTAATTCTTCATAGGTTTCTGATAATGCTGTCTTCACTGACAGAGAAAGTGTATTTCTTCTAAAACAAATTCTCTTCTGAAACATACAACAAACACTTGGAAGCATTTCTGCTGGTCTAATATCTTTGAAATTGATATTTGAAATGTTGTCTCTTTTAACACATTCTAAGAAGACACAAAACTTTGTTCAGGTTTAACATCTTCAGATTCCAAAAAATACTGAGGAGGGCAAAAGATCGGGAGAGAAGACTCAGGGTTCAGGCTTCAAATTTTAAATCTTAAAATGGCTGAAGCATTGAAAGGCACACCATCTTGAAGAGGGAGATGAACCAAGAGAAAGAGATGGGAGAAGGCATTTGTTTTTATATGAGAAAAATGATGAGTCAGTGGGGCAGAGAGTTACAAGAAGTCTGCTCCAGCTACTCCAAAGAAGGCAGGTTTTCTCTTCACAGTAATGAGCTTGTTTGATGGGAATGAAAAGAAACCAGTGCAAAGTTAACAACCGTCCCAGAAAGAAGAGGGAGAAGAGAAAAAAAAGATGATATAACTTTATGAGGGAACACTGAAAAATACAAGGTTTCTTTGACTGCATGGGATTATGCACATGCACTGAGGACAGTCCTAAGGGAAAGACTTGTAATGACCTTGCAAGGGAACTTGCAAGAGAATAGGAGATGAAAGAAAGAGTAATGACTCAGCACAGAAAAATTTAGATAGTGTATAGAAAATGGCTTCACTTACAGTAGGAGAATATGTCACAGTGAGTAATGTTTTGCTTGTGTTGCACAGCCATGGAGAAGCTGTAGATGTAGAGTACCTGGGTCAGCTTCCGATTGGAAACGAGAGTGCTGACTTGATGCCTGGATTGCTTCACATGTACCTTCTTGGAGCAGGACTGACCAATTCAGCCCAAGGAAAGTGCTCAGACCTCGAAGCACTGTGCCTGTGCAACAAGCCCAGCTCAAGAATTCATGTTGCTTAGGAAGAATTTTCCTCCTCCTTTGTGAAGAAAAAGAGCTCTGGCTGCTAACCACACACAGCTCCCCAGAAGGAATCCACATCAGAAAACAACACAAGCCATAGGGGCTTTTCCCAGACTAAATACTCAAGTGACAAATGTCTAGACTGCACAAAACAGTTCTATATCTGCTGCCTCTCATCACAAAACTTGCCTCTTAATTCCTTCTAGCTCCCTTGTGTTCCCTTTGAGTTCAAAGCTTTCCTGAGCTTTGCAAAAGCAAAGAGAGAAAGAGCAAACCAGAGTGCATACCTCATCAGTACAGACTATTCTCTCTGCTATCACACATTCACACAGCAAAGTGAAAATTAGTTTTAGAATCAATGTTTGATTAACTCTACCAAGCAGACTAGCTTGGCATCAAATAAGAAATTCAGCATAATAGATTTTTTTTTTTCTCCCAGAAATGACCAACTGTAACAGCTCATTTTCCAGAGTGCTGCAGAAGAAAATGTACTTCTATGTTTCAATTCATTTCACCCTTACCTCAAAATGCAATGAATTTAAAATTATATGAATGCAATCTCATTTTAGTTGTACATCAGAAAGGACATAAGATGAAAACTACTTCTGTCCTTCACACAACTGGAATTTTTTAAATTGTTATTGAGGGGAAAACATCAGCTCTAACACTGAGGACCACAGAACCTGCTATACAGTGCATCTGCCTCATATTCATTAGCTATTTGTCTCCTAACTGAATGGACCTCATCTGGGTTTGTGCTGTATACTCATTTAATCAAGATAGAAACTAGAATTTTTGTACTTCACCTAACTATCACTGTCAGATCTAGAGCCTCAAAAGTGTGCTTTACTGATACTCATTAGTAAAGAAATGCATTATTTCTTTTACTTGCCCTTGGATCTGTTATTTTTGAAGATCAAAAGACCATGCTTTGCACATCTGAAGACAGAAGATGCTTAATAGCATTTAACAAGTCTAAACAGTATGATTTACCAAGCAAAGTTCCCATAACTAGCTCGGAGTGTGACTTGTGTAATATAAAGAGACATATCCAATAGTGTCTCCAGTTCATCAGTGAAGCAATTATACTAAAGAGCTGATAAGTTGCAGAAGTAATGCAGGCTATTTTCTCCTGGACTTCTGTCTTTGGGTTGATTAATGCTGATGACTGAAAAGGTGTCAGCAGTTGCAAAGCTCATCAAGAATGGCAGCAAGCACTGCCCTCTCTCTCACACATGCTCTCTTCATCTCTATACATATTATTTAGGTGAACACTGAAGCTTTTCTCATGGTCAGGGTACCCAGTTCTTCTCCTCTCAACCAATCAACTATTTTAACAAAACCTGTGGGAGAGTACCACAGAACTGAGATGGCTTCCTTCAGATATATTGGTTGGGCTTGGCCAACCAAAAGAGCTGCCAGCCTCCACATAAATTGCATGAAACATCATTTCTGTGGGAAATCAGATATGATATTGAGGAGCCCACAGGGTTTTGAAGGAAGACCTTGCAAGAAAACCCAAGGACAGGCCATTTGCTGACTGGTAGATACAGGCACGAGGGAATGACATTCACCTGTCAATACCACAGGCTGTGGTCAATAATGACATTGTGGCCATTCTCTTCCTAAAGTTCCACTCCTCTGTGGTGATTAAATGTTACACTTTTCTCAACTTTATGATTAAATTATTAAATTAAATGAGAAATTAAAATACAAAAAAACTTGAACTTAATAAAACTCATTCCTTGGGGGGATATGTAATTATGCAGAAATGAAGAGAACATAACTTAACCACTTCGCATTTTCACAGAAACACATGGACCCGAGGCCAGATTTCCATTGTCGTTTCAGCATCTGAACACTTTTAAGAATCTTGTCAAAAATTTCTAGATTTTTTTTCCTAAACAACATCAAAAAGTTTTAGTTAAGCCACTTTCAATAGGAAACTAAATAATGCTCCTTAAGAGATTAAGAAAATGTAGTTCTGCATGGAATATTTTTCTCTCGTAAGTTAATTACTCCAGCGGTACACCCCAAGGGCCATGCTCGCGTGAGATAACACTCTTGTTGGGTCACTGGCACTTGCTTCATCAACTACCTTTCATATTTGAGTTATCTCAGCATAACATGCAATTTCTAGGACTTTTATGGCTTAGTTCTCACTCACATTTTACATCCAGATCCTCCTCTTGGACATCAAGGTTTGAGTCTGAAAGCCTTACATCTTGTACAAATACAAGAACACAGCCTAGGCAACTCCAAGGCCAACACTCAGTCTTAGCCCAAGCACTAGCACAAAGCCAGCCTAACCAAGTCTGCACTTATAGTGCTATCTTCCTCAAAAGCACCCTAACTCAGTTAACTGCACAGCAAGCTTAGACATACCAGAAAATGTTTATTATTATATTTGATAGTTTATATAGATCAAATCTGCTGCTGGAAAGCCACCGATTTTCTGGAAGTTACACAAATTTACACTAGTGATGACTAAGTAAAACTATGTATATTTGAAGTACAGCTTAATTAACAATTTCATTTTTAAGGACTCTGTCATTTATGGTTCTGAAGGTGTAGAAAACGTGTCTTAATACACTGTATTAATTGCAAAATGATGTGTGCCAGTATTATAGAAACACAAAGTAGACACAAAAGACAAAAGATCACATTTCTACCTATTAGTGGTATTTTCAGCGATTGCATGCCCAGTTATCCAGGCAGAATAGTCATATCCTAACTATTTTAGTAACCTAATCACTTACACGGTTTTTGAGATTTTAGGGTGTGGTGGGAATGATGGCCAAGATGGTAGTGTCATGGATTGTTTGCACTCAATTTTGGTTGTAGCAGCAGTTTAGGATTTACTAAGATTTTGGTGGACAATCACAGGGTTAGAGTGTATGATTCTTAGTAGCATTTAATCAGCATTTAATCACTAGCCATTTTAGCACAATGATTCAATGGAATTTAATACAACCAAATACAGTGACATAAAGACTCTAGAACAACAAGGTTCACCTCAACTCATATGCAGGGCATTCTGAGGGGAGTTCTCTAAACTCAATCACATGCACAAAGACCTGCCCCGCTTTGTGAATTACTCAGCCTTCTATTTGTCTGATGGTGAGGCGTCCCTTTAAAAAATATAGATGCTTGTGCAAAGTTCTTTTCTCTCTCTCCCAACACCAATAAACTAGAAATATATATATATAAAAATTTTAAACTGAAATTCAAGGATATCAGACCCAAATCTATTTTCTTCCTAGGAGCTTTTCAGTAGAAAGTACCATCATTCAATATACACTTTGACTACATGATATCAAACTGAGACAAGTTTTTGAATTTTTGATGAATGGATGATGTCTCCACAGTACAAGTTTCTTCACTCATGAAAGCCTCAAAAAATCCGTTCCTTCACCTGAGTACCCATAATATATGTAGTACCCACACAGGTAGGTGTGTGTGAGGAGAATCAGAGATCTGGGAGACCTAAAGGATTGGAGCCCTTTCTTTAGGTCAGTATCCAGATCATGTATCTGCTAGTGATACCATAAACACATGACTTCCTACTCTGTTCCTACAATAGGTTTCACTATATAATTCAGCAAGAACTAACTTCTGACCTCATGCCCTATGGACATAAAAAAGAAAGGATTTCAGGCTTTTCAGATACTCTTTTTTTCTACCTTTTGTATTGATTGGAGAAGACATTTTTACTCATTACATATTTTGAGCTGTTCTCTGGCGTAGGAGGTATGTTCTTGTAGAACTCTGCTGAGCTAAGGAAAATCCTGTTTAATCTGACACTGGCACAGGAACTGCCAGCAGCTGAGGAAGGAAGTAATTCTGAGTCCTGCAATACTGAATGCACAGCATAACAGAAAAGAGAAGTAGCATTGCATAGGTGATGCCTCACAGAGCTGTTGGAGCACTCAAGAGATTCACTTGCTTTCTGGGGGAATAATTATGTTTAGCTTCTCAGGAAGCATAAGCAAGGATCTGAGCTATGAGTGTAAAGAGAAATGGGTCATTGTTAACCAGTTGCAGATGGCTGCTAAGATTCTCAGGAGGCAGAGTTATAAAAATAAGAGAAAGATCAGAGGCAGAAACTGGAGAATCCCATGCAGGCTTTGGAGGTGATAGTACAGAGATACAAGATCATGCTGTGGAAGGATAAGATGCATCCTTTACCCAATAGAAAAGACTCAGCAACGCAGAGTTTTTTAATTTTAGGGCCAAAACACAAGATATGATAGACACATAAACAGGAGACATAAGCACAGCTGAAAGACAGAAGGTACCTTTAAATATTAACTAAATGGTAGCATTTATTCAGTGTCCAATCAGCTCATTCAGTGGAAAAAAATGTATCTTTTTATAGGACCACTGTTATTTGTATCTTTTGTTTCTTTTTATTTTGTTTATTGTCTACTGCATAGTCTTCTTTTCTTGCACGTCTGTCTTTCTTTTCCCTTTTCTCTCATCTGCCTATTTTTCCTGTAGCAATTATGTCATCATTACTACCTGCAATGCCAACGAAATGATGAATGGAAATGTTTCTGAGTTCAGCAGGCATGTTAAAGACTAGATGTGAAAGTTAAACTTCCTGTAGCATGATCATGGAGCCTGGCTGAAGAAAACACACTTAACGTTTTGCTTAACTCCTGGGAAACAGGCTTGTCATGTTCTTGCTGAAAGCATCACTTACATGCACAAGATTACTCCGGAGGCATGGATTGGCTTATTGTACAATGCTGCTGGAATTCATTTCCTCTCAGAGGGCCTTGCTATTCTACAGATCATCTGTTTCTACCTTGTTACCAAAAGCTACAATTTACTGCTGCTTACCATGAGGACAGGACAGAGCCTGCATGCTTGTGGCTAACATACTACCAACGAGCTCCTAGGCTCTGAAACCTGGTCTCCATAAGGAATGCCTGCCTCTGATGACAAAAATTGTAATGGTACTGGGCTAAGAAAAATCAGATGAGTTGATAGCCATGTGGTTTTTGTATTAACAGATAATAAACACAAAATTTAAACTTGGTTCATTTGCCTGGAAGCTTCAAGTCACTTGATAAAAATCCAATTAAAGGATGAGTAGTGAGTTTAAATGTAATGAAAAGGCAAAGGAGGGGCTTTGCTACTTCATTCCTCCTGGGAGGACAGATAAGAATATGATCCTTGCCTGTTCAAATCAGATTAAAATCCAAGGAGATGCTTCCTGTAAAATCCCAAAGCCAATGAATTAATCACTGGCCTGTATGTATTAGGTCAGTTACTTAGACGAATGGACAGACTTCAAAGTATCCCAAAGTCACTACGAAGTAGTCCACATTTGTCTTTTTCATCTGTGATGACATACTGCAGTAAATGCAAAATAATTCTGAAGGATTCTGTTATGAACGTGCACAGTACAGGGCCTCAGCCTGACTGATGGAAGAGCCTTCGTATACAAAATGTGGGTATGGTTTTTGTTTTATTTTTGCTTGAAAACTCCATACTTTCTCTCTAACCTCTTTACAGCTTCAAAATAAATGAAAGTAGAATTCAGATTTGAATACACAAATTTCCTCTTACCTACTGCAGCAAGTTCTACTTAGGATCATAATCTTTAATCATCAGATAAGGAAAATGTCCTCGTGTAAAAAAGATTAGGAGGAGGGAAAGAATAAAGGACTTTAGAAGTAAATTGAACTATAGACTTTTGGGTAATAAAAACATACAAAAGAAACCAGGATTGTATATTAGGATAACATATAGCATACAATCTTTTAGTTAAAACTAAACCACTCTAAATTTATTTTAAACAAAAGCTAAAGGAAAAATCACATCTTCCTTCAAAAAAAAAAAAAAAAATAATCAGATCATTCAGTTGTTGCTTCATTCCCAAAGGAGTTACGACAAAATGGCTTCTCTTCCTGTGTGACCAATAAAAAGCAATATAGATTGAGCATATATAAAGCAAAATACTTCATTAATCATATTTTTTACTAATAAACTAATTTTCTGATTTTACCTAGCATTGATCAAAGATTTTATTTCAGTTGAGTGATGGCTATTAATTCTATTAAAAGAAAAGGGAATGGGAGAAGCCTCTACTTCTGAAGGAAAAAAAAAAAAAAAGAAAGGCTTCATAAAATGAGTAAATATAGAATACTGATTTTGGAACACTAGTATGCTAAAAAAAAAAAAAAAAGCAAAATATCGTAATATATTCTAGAAGAAGCTTCACATCAGCCTTTCAAAAAGTGAGCTATATCTCTTATAACATTAAATACATCTCAGTGCCTATCAGGACCTAAGCTGCTCAGAAAGGAAATTCAGCAGCACATCTTTCTCAGCTGCACATGCTGAGATAAAAACAATCCAGAAAGGCAGCTATGCAATGATGGAAAAACTCCCAATCTTTACTGCTTTATGGTCAGAAAGCTTTGAAAATCCAAACATGAGTCTATACTGTGTGTTACATTCTGATCTCTGCTCTAGCCCATGGAGGAGATGGCCTCACATTGATAAGTGCCAAGCTACCCTGACAAATGCAGAGGGTAATGGAACCCCTTCCCTGTGTGAAGCCCACACATAGCTCTCTGGTGAATGTAATTGGGAAATTTGCAAGGATTTCCTAATGTCTGAGCAGAGTGCCTCTGGGCTTCCCCGCAGGACCATGAATATGATTCACCATGGTCTATGGCTTACTGCCACCTGGTAGCACTAAAGAAAATGGAAAATGGAAAATGGAAAAAGGAAAAGTGGAAAATGAAGAGTTTCCAGATGCCTTCCCATCATTCCTTTCTTAGCAATTCTCATTTACTATCTATAAGCTGGCCACTTGCCCTCCAACTCCATCTTTGCCACAGGGAAATCTGGCAGTACATTACACTTAAAAAGTGTGTATATGTAAGGGAAAGAAAACTATTGCTCTGTGTGAGCAATAAAGGTAAAATAGAGGTATAATTTCATAAAATTGAATAAAATATGAAATGTCTTTGCAAAATACCCTTCCTGTCATTGGGCTGGTTGAACTACTAATAGGAACATCTCATAAATGTAGGACTTTTCCTACACTCAATTGTACGAGAGCACAATTTCTGCAAGAGCACCCATTAACTGAAACTGCTTGATAGATAGTTTCAGGAACACGTCAGAGTGAAGAGCTGATCTGGGAACCGATTACAGCAGCCATTCAGTCAGATGGATGTCACACACAGCTCACTCTTTGGGCTAAACTGAGCAGTCAGGTGCCCTGGGGCTCTTCAGACTGTCCTGTTCTGAGTGAACAACTAACCACTAGCTGTTATTTTCAGAGACTGGAAAATCAATGGTGAGTCTCTTATCCAAGGACAATCTGCAAAGCCTCTTCCTCACCATGATGCTTGCCCCTACCTAGGCTGGGCAGAGTGACAAACCAAGACTGAAGCCAGGCTTTTTTGGTCCGGATGTGAATACCACTGGCTTCTCAAAGACCTCTTGAAAACCTCCACCCTTAGAAAGAGAAGTTACATGATTTGAAGAAGCCTTCCAGGATCTAGCGATGTCTAAGTGAGATTGCATTTGACTGCTTTCTACTCCATTTAGTATCTGAGTGTTCACACTCCCTAAATACTGGTTTGCACATGTACTTGACTCTGATATGCATCTATTTATTCTCCTAGCAGGGAAAATAAAGGAAAAAGCTACATCACATACTGAAAGGAAGTATGGACTCTGGTTGGCTGGCTCCTAAAAATTTCCCACTTGACCCTAAGACCTCGTACAGACTTTCTTGGCCTCTCACGAATCCTTGCACTGTCCAGGAACCAGTGATAGTACAGCTAGAGATATTAATTTTGTACCACTGAGGTGCATCCTCCTACAGTAGCCATGAGATCATAAAGTAAGGTAGTGATAAATGGTGCTGGCAAACATGGGTGTGTTCTCTGGCCCTGCAGCAAAGTGGACATACTCTTTCAGCATGCCAATCACGTTATATACTCCATCTCCATCATCCAGGAGGAGAAAAGCTCCGTCTTGGCCCACTGCTCCTGCAGGAAGGCTGTTCCAGAATTTCACTTCCACAATGGCTAGAACTCTTCTAATTTCACACTTCTTAGCTTCAAGAGTTTTTTTTCCCCCCTAATGGTCATATAATAATAAATATTGTATCCATATAGATTTTAAGCATTCCCTGGGATAAATTAGTAAGGCACTTTTACTTTCCTTCCACAATTTAGATTCATCAGAAAGGACCACATCCTACAAGCTTTTTCTTATTCTGTAGAAGAATTGCATATAGATGAAATGACCATAGCACTAAGCATAGGGAAGATACCTATCCTATATGTTTTAAGATCACATTTACCTGTTCAATTTCAAAATACTTGTCATACATAACAAGAATGGAGATGGAAATAAGGAGGTTTTCCAAACAGTAGTCATCACACTTCCTGATCACTAGCAATGCCCAGTGTCAGCCTGTGTTCATTTCCAGCTGATCATTCAACATTTTCCTAGCTTGGTTAAACAAAAATCCTCATACCAAAAGACAAGGGCTCCTTGGGCCCATGAAACTGGTGATAACATCACTAACATCACCCAACAGGCAAGCACTGGGCAGCGCCATCTGAGAGAGCCTGGGGAACTAGAGAACAAAGAAGCATCAGAGGACAGCTAACCAGAAAGTGAGATCCTCTGAACTGCAAAGATTTTACACCTCTTTCAGTAATTTTATTTCATGTACTTACTAGTGCACTCTCTTTTCAGTAACCACAAAAAGAATCAGCATTTCTAAAGCTTTTTATGATCACAGCAACTATTCATCTCTTAAAAGTTGTATTACATTAATTATAAATGCCGTCTCACTTTCACGTGCTTTGAATTCACCTCTGTAACAGGCATTCATTTTGTTCAATATTGGATTTGCTGTCATTCCCACATGTCAGCCCAAAAGCAGGCTGTCAGAGGTTTAAGGGAATGACTTCAGAGAATTAATTATAGTGTTTAGACCCAATGCCACTGAACAGGAAACCATTCAAAAAGCTGTTGCAGAAATGCCAAAAAATGTACATAAGAAAAAACAAAAACAAAAAACACTACCTGTGCACCCTTCTCTAAATTACTAATGCTGCTCTGAATTCACTGTTCCTCCTTGTCTTGCTCACAGATCAGGGTCATAAGGTTCCTCTAAAGCAGAAGAATGGCTCTTCCAGTATATGGGACACCCAGCCTGGGTTAGAGAGAAGTGAGTTCAAATGATGCTCTGCTTCTGACTACTTGCATCAGTCTGACCCAATTTCCCAGAGTGGGATTCAGCTACAGGGTCAAGCCCTAACTTTCATCTCTGCGGTGCAAGTGGCTATGTATGAGCCAGTGCCATTACAGCCAGTGGAGATCTACTCAGTACCCATCATGGGCTCCGGAGAATGAGACTGCTGAGCATGTTGAGATGTCTGCAGCAGGGTGAGACAAATGGCCTCCACATTCTGTTAGCTGTTTCCACTTCACTCCTACTGAACATAATGGGAGCGTAGATAGTTACTTCACATGAAGGCAGCCACAATGCAGAAACCTAAATTTAGGTGTCTAAATCTGGAGCCAAGTTAGACCTTACTGCCAGGTCAACAAGACATCAACATGATTTAATAAATTCAAATTCACTTAGTTGAGACTGGTTTTCTAAATGTAAAAATGGAGGTAATGACAGTTTCCTGGCACCTAAGGATATTGGAGACCATAAAACTGGAAAAAAACTCATTTCAGTAATGGAAATGGGGAAGGAAATGGGTTGTACAGTATCTGTGAAGTGGTCATCAAGAGAATAGAACCAAGCTAGTCATAGGGGTGCACAATTGGAGAATGAGATCAGTTGAAACAACAGAGGCTCAAAGTGGATGTATGGAGAAACTTTGTCACCAAGGGGACAGTCAAGCAGTGGAATAGGTTATCCAGGCAGACTGTGCCATCTCTGTCCTCAGAGATTTTCAAGACCAGGTGGAACAAAGATCTGGGTGGCCAGCTCTGCCCTCATGAGAAACCCAGCTTTGAGCTGATTGCATAAAAGACCTCTTGAGGTACCTTTCCACCTGAATAATCCTAGAGTATGATAAACTCTTCCCAGTTTGATACAGGGAAAATTGCTTTATCTACCTTTTCCTTTCCTGCAGTTTCCTCTTTTCCAAAACATGGAAAGAGAAAATGTAACCAACTTAGAAAAACAGAGATGGAAAAAAATTAAATAACAGGCTCCATTGATATTTCCTAGAAAGCAATCTGAGAGTTCTTTGGACTATCATTTACAGAAAAACATTTCACTTGACAAAGCCTGGGTGAGGTAAGTTATCACTACTGCCAGCACAGAAAAGTGAGGCACCAGGTGCTACATATTTAGGTTTATTGAAAGACAGCTCTCATTCTTCACCCACACAGTGCACAGAAGCAAACCACCTCCTTTTTCACTGTGATTTCATGTTAACATTTCTTTCCATTTTATGCTCCTAATCTCCAGAATAGTTAAGGAGAAGCCTCTGTCAGATGTGCTTGCTTGCCCACCATAATTTCATTATTAATATTGTTTTATTTCATTTGGATTATTTGGTGTACAACAGGGTCAAGTCCCTATGGCTAATGTTCATTTCAGCTATATAGCTGTTCTGTTGCTTGGGGCTATTTGCAAATGTGCAAATGTATCAAAGACAGCATGAACACACAGAACAGTGCTGAGCCACAGAGCCATGGGAGCATGAGCTGGCTTTTACTCTGTGGTCTAGCATCAGTGTCATTTCCAAGCCATATTTTAACAGGCGCCAGAATGAACAGAAATAGTCAACTAGTCTGTTAGCAAGCCCTCAATCTAGATCATGATGTGGTACAAGCAGTAGTTAGAAAAACATATATTTACTCATATACTGGGACAACGTAAGGAGAAAATAATACATGAATTCTACTCTACTAGTTCTACAGCTCTTTTGCAAAAATCGTGTCATGGTTTGGGAAGGTCTCCTTATGGAGTTATCTTGCCTTTCCCACTCCTGAGGCAGCTGTACCTCAACCTGTATTGCTTTTGATAGATATTTATCTGCCTGACTTGCTCTTAAAAGCCTGCATAAACAATCCCACCAAGATGATCTATTGCTCCATGCACAGCAGTCCAGCTAAACAGCTCTTTCCTTGAGACAGAACTGAAAATTCCGCTGCTGTAATGCAAGCCCATTACTTCAAATTGCCCCTGTAATTTTTCCTTTCTTATTATTATCCAAAGGCCAGAATCGTGCATCCTTCTGCAGCTGCCATGCTTTCCCCAGACCCTTTCAGATCCTCTCTTACCATCCTAGGTAACACATAGGGACTGAATTTGTACCTCCCAGCCTGTCACTGCTGCCCGTGCCTGAAATTAGTCTCCTCCTCAGAAGACATTTTGTATTACCCAGCTTTGCCACTCTTGCCAGAGTGCAAAGAATGCGTGTCCTAACCAAAGCATGTCCTCTGCTCAGACAACTTCTTCAGCTTGGCAGGACCATTGGAACAATGAGGCAATGTCCCAGACAATCTGCTTCCCTTCTCACCTATGCTTTCATAAGTGTGCTCTCTACTTCATCTCAGTCATTAGTAAAAGTGATTTTCCATTAACGACTATCCATTTGGATGCCTGCTTGGGGTAACTACCCTTTGAGTACAATTCCACATGACCCCATTTAGAAGTTTCATTATATCCAGGTTTCCCTCACTTATGTGAGTGTCATCAGAGACAAAAGCTTTACCAAAATCAACAAAAAATGACAACTTTACTTTTTCTTTACATACAACACCCATCTAGGAGGACATCAGGCAGATGTGATATGTTTATGTCCCATCTGACAATGGTAGTTGTCACCTTAGTGGAAGCCTATCTGATTAGAAATTATTTGATTTTGAATATTACTGCTTCCTCTGTTGTGTTTCTGGGACAAAAACAGCACCTCCTTTCTTTCGTTTTCCTCTCAAGGAGCCCTACATTTGTCTTTTAGTTTTCTGAAACTTCACCTCCCCTCCACTTCTCTGAGGGGACTGCTATTGGTTCTCCCTTTCAGCATTACATCTTAGATAGATCATAGCCAGACTTGCCAAATTTTTGTCACTGACAACAGCTAACAATCCAGGCACTCTTTTAGTGAAGTCTATAATAGAAAAGGCGTTTAACACTTCCACCTTCCCAACATCACTAATGAGTAGATAGCTTTTCCATTCCTTTGGGTGCCCTCAGAAATGTGATCACGTTCATACTCTTACTACTAATGCATTTGTTTTCATATATTGTAGACAAATTTGCACCTGCTAATTGCTCTGAAAAAAGGATCCAAATATCTTAAGAAAACTGGGAAAATAGATTTACCTTCGTAGGTGAGAAAAATTGATAGAGAAGAGCAGAAGGCAGACATTTTAAGTTTCAAGACTTCAATTTATCGACCACCCACACAGAAAACCTGATTTTCAGAGGAAAAGTGCTGAGCCTTTGGGCTCCCATTTGTCATAATTACCGTGAAAAACTGAAGAGGCTAAACCTACCTAGAAGGGATGGGATTGAACTCAGGAGCTTGGAGCATGTAAACCAGCAACAGCTGGTGCCTCTGCCCCACAGCTTTAATCCAGAGATGCCCCAGGGCAGACATCCCAGTACTGCAGGCTGGAAACAGTCTCTTTTCATCCTCCACTTTTCCTCAACAATTACTTGCAGAAGTCAGATAGCATTGGCATCCAGCCCAAACAAGTTGAAGGGTTTTACTTTCTTCCTATATCTTCCACCTCCTTATTCATCTGATTGTGTAAGCAGTTTTGAAAACTCTGCCACACGTGAGTAAGGGCTTCTGTAGAGAGGAAGGATAGATTACAGAGCTTATTTAATGAGATTCAGACTCTTCCATCCTCTCCACATTCATCCCTTTGAGCACTAGGCTACAAAGAATTTTATTCTCTGCAAGATCCAAGTGACAACTTCTCTTTGCACCTCATCCTTCACATGTTGGTAGCTGCCTTTGTTCTTAACTACATCCTTTCTCCAACCAGGTGTCATCAGTCCCAGATGCCTGCACAGTTACACCAATCTCTGTCTCTCTTTGGGAAAGATAGGATAGCAAAATCAGATTATTTTAACACCGAACCAGAAATAAATCTGAATTACCAATACAAGCTGGAGGATGAAAGGATTGAGTGCAACCCTGCCAAAAAAGACCTGGGAGTACTGGTGGATGGGAAGCTGGACATGAGCCAGGGATGTGCCCTTGCAGCCCAGAAAGACAACCATATCCTGGGCTGCATCAAAAGTAGCGTGGCCAGCAGGGTAAGGGAGTGATTCTGCCTCTCTGTTCTGTGCTGGTGAGACCTCACCTGGAGTACTGCATTCAGATATGGAGTCCTCAGTACAGGAGAGACATGGACCTGCTGGGGTGCGTCCAGTGGAGGGCCACAAAAATGATCCATGGAATGGAACACCTCTCCTATGAGGACAGGCTGAGAGCTGGGGCTGTCCAGTCTGGAGAAGAGAAGGCTGCAAGATAACCTGATAGCGGCCTGTCAGTATCTAAAGGGGAGCTACAGAAAAGAAAGAGACAGACTCTTTAGCAGGGTCTGTGGTGATAGAACAAGGGGAAATGATTTCAGGCTTAAAGAGGACAGATTTATGTTAAATATAAGGAAGAAGTTTTTTTTACAGTGAGGGCGCTGAGGCACTGGAATGGGTTGCCCACAGATAGGGTGGATGCCCTGTCCCTGGAGACTTTCAGGGAGAGGCTGGATCAGGTTCTGAGCAACCTGATCTAACTATGGATGTCCCTGTTCATTGCAGGGGAGTTGGACTAGATCACCTTTAAAGGTCCCTTCCAACTCTAAGGATTCTATAATCCTATGATTCTACCAGTACACAATTTTTCCTTCTGTATGAAAATTTTTGTTGTTGTTCATACCAGACATTAACTGACATGGCTGTTGCGGATTATCACTGCCTTCATGACTGCTGACAGAGAAACTGTAAGGAACACAGACTAAGCCAGCTGTGGAAAGCTGCACATCCTTCCTGAAAGCAAGCCTGGGAGTTCTGACACTGCCATCCACTTCAACAGGAATAAAAGATGATGTCAACACTGAGTGTCCTTGAAAAATCTGACCCTAGTCTGCTGCCTCAAAGCAGTATAAACCTAACTCCCACACTACTCTAAGTCAGTAAATATTACATCTGTTCCTAGGAAGATATAAACAAAACATTTTAAAAAACAGTTGTGCCAAATTTCAGGAAAAATAAAGAAACTAAACAAAAATTCCTGAAATGTAAGTAATACCAACATGGATTTGAAGCTGTTTCCTATTAAACACATGGCAAAACAAAGATTATAAACACTGCTGCTGCTAATCTGATCAACACATCTAGTGCAATATTCAGTCTTTTCCAGAAATGGAAATCAGACTAGAATTATTAATGATGTAGAGGCAATATGTAAATGTGCAGAACCCTGGGGTGAACAGAACAGACATTTCTTGTTAGGTTACTGCTGAGACATTTCTACAGCTCTGGTTACTGTGGAATTTTGCGTAAATGTGTTTATATTGCCATTTCAAAATGAAAATGACTTTTAAAAGTATTTCAGATTGCTTCATAACCAAGGTCAATCTTCATAGCATCCAGTGAAACATTAGCTGACTGAAAAAGTATGGTATGAGTCCAGATTAGAAGATGCTAGAAATTGATTTCAGCGCTGCTTGCCTGCAAACCTTCACCAAGCTTTCACAGCACCACATCACCGCTCACGGTACCTAACAACACTTCAGTTTCCGCCAAACTAATAAGATTTTCCCAAATAGCACAAAAGAAACATTGCCGTAATTTACAACAACCTATCACCACAGTAGCAACTGCAATCAGCTAAAATAAATTAGGGGTGGGTAAATCAATTGGCTTTGTAGTGCAGTTCAAAATGAAACCAAGATGCGTAGTGAGCTCTGGTGAAATGTAATCACCAAACCTGACACTGTTCAAAATCCCAGGCTCTCAGTGCAGAGCTGACAGCTGGCAGACCACAGCTCAGCTCAGAATCTCAGGTAAGAAAAGGTACTTGCAGGCAATCCCTAAATATTTCCCTCAGAGCTTATCCAGTGTGTGAATTTTCAGAATACATAAATAATTCAGGTGTATGTCTCTCAAAGTCAAGAAGACATAGGTTTCTGGGTAATCAGACACTTCTGAAAACCTTCGCCATGGTCTGGGTCATTCCACTGGAGCCATTCACATCTAATAAGCAAGTTCAGCCTTAAGACATTTTTATTTTTCCTAACAGTTATGGATACCTCCGAGGATGTTGGTTTTACTTTTTCTGGGTTACCAAAGTCAAAACTAAGAAATAACTGTCCATCATAGTAGCAGATTTCACAATGCATGGAATGGACATGAAAACAGTTATGACCACAGGTAACATCTCTGTCATCAGTTACGACAGAGATGGCTGTAACAGAGCTGAAGGGCACAGTTGGCAGAAGATCCCACATTGAAGCACTGTGCAGCAGCTCAGAATTAACAGAGGGTGCCAGCGTACAGCTGACCAAGAGCACTCATCCAACAGGCGAGTGTTTGTGTGTACAGGTGTATACAAACTCCACAAGCATCACAACAGTGGAGAATTTTTACCCTTAAAATAGTTTACCTATCCATCCCCTGCTTCACATTCCTGAGGATCAGGCTACTAGATTGCAGAAGGCACTTGTGTCAAATAAATTTGATTAGGAAAAGCCTGCTTCCCCATTTTTTTTCCTTGTTTTTTTTTTTTTTTGCATTCTTATCCTTTTGATAAGCATTGATGAAAGAAAAATACTACTGACATATTAAACAACATGCAATTATTTAAGGCTATATACTTCTGGAAGCTATGGCAGCAAAGCAACATATCTGTGATTCAAAGCCAGGCAAGACAACAATTGTTTAGACCTCTGGCATGATCTGGGCTCTTTTGAATGTATTCCAAGCAGTGCTATGCATCATATCATTCAATCCTGTGAAGACTGTTTACTGTTCAAGCTTAACTCTTACTTGGACTGTATCTCTCTTCCATCAGATCTCAGAAACAGATGCCCAACAGTTAGCATTTGCTCAGCCTTGGATGTCATGGGGTCCTGACCATGGGCAGCCTGAGTACAGTTCTTCACCATTTTTCCTCAGTGTGCACAAGCAAATACAATATAAGAATATATTGAAAAAACACAACAACAAAAAAAACAAGCACATAGCATAGGAACATACTAAAAGGCAGAGGCTCTGTTTGAATATCAGTAGTTCAGGAAACTACTTGACCTTTTTACATAATGTTGCTCTTGCCCTTGACTACTATTTCAATTAACGTTCAGGTATTTGTGTTGTATAAAATCATAGGGCAGAACAGGCCACTCTTAAATTATATTTCCTTATTTCGTTTGCACATCCTGTGGGATAACAGGAGGACTGAGGTGGGACTGTCCCTGGAGGCCACCAGCCTTGAGCAGGACTTACCTCAGTGCCAGAGCAGATGTTCAGGTCTGTCCTGTTGAGTTCTGGACGCCTCCAGGGACAAGGCGGATGCCTCCACCACCTCTCTGGGTAAACTCTGCCAGTTCTTCGCCAATCTCGCAGTGAAATATTTTTCTTCATGTGCCAGCTGAGCCTCCCTTGCTGTCATTTCTGGCAACTGCGTCCAAGTGTGGGCTATGCCTCTGAGAAAAATCGCATCCTGCCTTTCTAATGGGTTTCCTTTAGGCAGTTGTAAACAGTTAAGTTTTCCTTAGTCTTTTCTTCTCCAGGCTAAACAAACCCTGCTTCCTCAGTTGCAGGCAAAACAGACTTGAGTTGGAGAAGATTAACCTTATTTATCATCAATAAAAACAAATACTTAATTACTGGTAATCAGGTAGTGGGAAACAGAGACAAACTTTCAAACAACAGCATTCTGTCCCACCTTCCTCAGGCTCAGCTTTGCTTCAGGGCTCCTCTCCCGCCCTAAGTGGAGCAGGGTCAGCTCAGAATGGCTCCTCTCTGCTGCTCCCTCCTCCTCACTCTTCTCCCTGCTCTGGCACGCAGCCTCTCTCAGTGGGCTTCAGGGATATCAGCTCTGAGGCACCTCCTCCTGCTGTGACACTCACCTTCCCTCTGTTGTGTCCACTTCCAACTGGTATTTTCTTCCCTTTCTTTAATACGCTTTGCCCCACGTGCTGCAGTGGGGCTGTTGGAGCCATCTGGAATCGGCTGTTTGTGGCATGGGGCTTCCTCCTCACAGAGCAGACCTGAAGCCCCCCACTGCCAAAACCTGATCATGGATATTCAAAACACCATTTCAATGAGATGATTCCTAACTCTGTCATCACCAGCTATGAGTCCTTTCCCCCCTAAAGCCCTCAGAGACACAGGAGGCCTCAGCACAATCTGGACAGGAAAGATGCCCCTGTGCACCTCAGGCTTTGCTATTTCCTTCACCTGCCCAGTGTGGACTGTTACCTACACAAGCTGCCTATTCCACTTTACCTTAATTCCTCAACATTTACAACAAAAAAGAAGAGTTAAGAAGGCCCAACCATGTTTGACCATCCAAGCACCACTGAAGTAGGTGTTCCTAGAAGCAAAATAGGGCCTGAAATTCACACCACCAACTCTGAAATTTAAAGAAATATCTTGAAGAATTTAAAATCCTTTAGTGGCATTGACCTCAGATGAAAACAGATGGTGATATTTAATACTGGCATAATCAATGCAATTAGTATATATTAGCAGCGCTTCTCAGTGTAGAAGACATCTGGACAACTCCTGCCTAAATGATGGCTTTGGTAACTTGCCAGAAGGCAGATCGGCTGCTTTTGGTTTGTATACACTGGAAAAATAAACTGGTGAATCAGCTTCCATTACAAGTAGACTTCAGGAGGAATCATATCTTCAGCAGTGCTTTAGCTGCCAGCACTTAAAATATTAATTTAGAAGTTACTTTCCTCAGAGTCTTACAGTCCAATAACTTAGAACACATACAGCATACAGGAGACATGACAAGGGTTGCATCCCATCCTCTAATGCCTTTGCTTAAGAGGATGTTCAGCAACTGGAGAGGAGTGCTATAAACACACAATCTAGAAATATTTTTTTTCCTGTGGAAAGCATAGAAACTTCAGCTCGTTTTGTTTACAAGGAAATAAAAAAGGGATAATTTAATCATTGTGGTTACATCCTCACATGGGAAGAAAATGCAGTTAGTGAAGGGCTTTTTAACCAAGTTGGAAAAAGGAAAAACGAAAGGACGTAAAATTAAAGTCAGCTACATATAAGTTATAAACAGAAAGTTTCTAATTGCAAGGGTGACTTAGCAACCATCAAACATAGTTAAAGACGCATAAGAAAATCCGGTAATCTCTCTTGACCTTAAAAATCTTTGCATCTGTGTAGACAAGTGTCAAATAAAGCCTCTATATTCTCTCTAAGATACAGGCATATATATTGAGGAAGGCCTCTTAATATTATATTAAGTGATAAAACAAGCTTTTATTGCCAAAGCTCTGCACTGCAACTGGCTATCTCATTAACTATTGCCCGCAACTACCTTAACACAGTGCTTGTCTCAAATGATACACATTTTTTTTATGGAGGAAGTACAACATGAGATTGTTCATACAGAGTAACTTAAAACTCCAGAGAACAGAACTACTGGCCAAGGACATAAAAAGCTTTCTGCTAAGGAGGACCATGCAAAGTATTTCATAATCAAAGACAATTAATCCAAATTAAGCAAAAAAGTGATCATATTAGGGGTCCACTGAATAAACGGTAAAACAGGAATTCAGCTCCTGCAAAATGGGATCAGCCAAATGGAAATCACCTGCTTATTTTTGTCCAAGCATTTGCTAACAAGTACTGGAGCTTTAATAAGTTTGTTCACTTGGCTTTCTGCATTGAAGAGTAGAACTTTTCTTTAGGATAGCGACATTAAAGGAATTGTGCCTTTTACCAAATAATGAAGTGTTCTGGATCAGCATCCATTTTATTAATGGTCTTTGAGAAATCACAGAATAGTTTGGGGGTAGAAGGGACCCTTAAAGGTCACCAAGTCCAACTCCCTGCAATGAACAGAGACACCTACAGCTCGATCAGGGTGCTCAGAGCCCTGTCCAGCCTGATCTCAAGTGTAACCAAGGATGGGGCATCCACCACATCTCTGGGCAACCTGTGCCAGTGCCTCACCACCCTTATTGTAAAGAACTTCTTCCTTACATCCAATCGAAGTCTCCCTTTTAATTTGAAACCTTTTCTCCTTGTCCTATCACAACAGACCCTGCTAAAGAGTCTGTCCCCTTCTTATAGCCCCACTTTCTATATTGAAAGGCCACTCTCAGGTCTCCTGGGAGCCTTCTCTTCTCCAGGCTGAACAGCCCCAGCTCTCCCACCCTGTCCTTGCAGGAGAGGAGTTCCATCCCTTGGATCATTTTTGTGGCCCTCCTCTGCATGTGCTCCAGCAGGTCCATGTACTGAGGACTCCACATCTGGACGCAGTAATCCAGATGAGGTCTCACAGCGCAGAGGGGCAGGATCACTTTCCTCAACCTACTGGCCACACTTCTTTTGATGCTGTCAGGATACAGCTGGCCTTCTGGGCTGCAAAGGCACATCATTGGCTTATGTCTAGCTTCCAATCTACCAGTACTTCCAGGTCCTTTTTGGAAGGGCTGTGCTTTATCCTTACATTCCCCAGATTGTACTGATAGTGGGGATCGCCACGACCCAGGTGTAAGGCCTTGCACTTGGTGTAGTTGAACCTCATGAGGTTCACATGGGCCCACCATCAATCATCACCATCAACCTAGGTTGCACAGTGTGTAGATAGGGATATATTTTACAAGTGTAAAATTGTAAAAGCATAACCTCTGAACTGTCTCAGAGAACCAAATTAAACAGCAGAATCTATTGGTACTTCTCTTATACACAGTCCTACTCAGCAGTTTACGAAAAACTGAGAGCATTGGCAGTAGTTGTACCGCAATTTTCATGACAGGTTAATGTTCATTCAGTAAGAAACGAAACTATTTACAGGAAATAGTTTTAAGACGCACAATCTGGCAAAGTGCAACAGAGCTTTCCATCCTGATTACTTGCTGCAAAAATAAAGCCATCAGAGTCTCTTTACCAGGCTTGTCTTTTCCACCAGGTGATACAGTATACAGGATTATCAGCTAAAAAAGATTAAGAGCCAAATTCATGTGTTAGATTTGGTTCAAGGAGGTGCTTTTAAGAATGGGCATGCTCTGATCAGCACTACTACATCAGTCCTGCACGGGGGAATTATTTCTTTGCTGGCTCTGCACAGCATTACCCTCCTAGCAAAAGAGCCTCTGCAGAGCCACATCCTTGTATCACGTCATTTGAAAGTTGTGAACAGTCACTGGCTGAAGATAAAAACACAGAGGAAGGAGTACAATTTTCAGCTAGTACATGCACAGCCATACATGCAAAATGGAATTTGTTCATGGGTTTGAGTACTTGCTGAAGATACACACGCAAATGAACTTCCTCTCCTTTCCTTCATATCTCTGCTACTCAGGAATAGGAACACATCCCTAAAGTTGCTACTGTTATAGCCAGAACAAAACATTTCATCTAGCCAGTGTCCGTGTTAGCCCTTCATGCATCTGTGCACATGAAAACTGGCACAGCAACCATCTTAAAATACACCTGTGCAGATTTCTACAAAAGCTCAAAAAGAACAAGGAAGCTGGGCTCAATCACAGCCTATCAACGTAACTGACCAAGGAGGAAACACTTCCATGTGATTCAAAACTTATCAGTGATAAATTCTGTATTTAACAATACCAACAATTTAACACACTGTGATGACTGGTCTGGATGCAAGCTTTTCACTGACTGCCAGTGCACCTCCTGCCCTCTTATTTAGAGGCTGAAGCTGAGAATGAATACATTTTAGAAATAGCTGCAGACAAAGAAAGAAATATAGATTTGGATGGGTGAGCAGTATGTGAAAGTAAAACTCTACTGAAGAACAGAAGAATGAAAATATGACTAAGATCAGGGGGAAAACAGACACCACAGACTAGGCAATAACTACATTACTGTCCTAAATACCAATTCTCCATCTGGCTAGATTACCTTGAAAGAAAAATTGACAATGAAGTTTTCAATGAGAAAGAGGAGCTTATTCTAACTTAAAGATTATCATTAATTTTCTATTTTGCTAAATGAGAGGAATTTCACAGGAATTCCCATTTTTTCTTCCTGCACAAACCACACAAGCTCTGTCATATTACAAGTGCTTCACCTGCCCAGCTTGCAGTAATAATGAGATGCTCCTCCATCGGGCCTACTTCAACAGAACACATACCTGCCATGATCATGAACAGTTTCCATTATATTTTTCCCCTCTGTGCAGTAGGTTTGATATTTAAGTTTACATCAAGTATCCTGGTTTGTATAGCCAGGAAGAAAAGATCTAGCTGAAAGTAGTGGGGAAAAAAAAGTCAACTGTGTTGTACACAACTGTGAAAATAAATTTCTTTTTCTTTTTTTCCCCTCCAAGCATCCCTGAAGCACTACATGAGAATTAGACAACCTGGCTGAGTCTACACTGCAGCTTCAATAAATTCTTGTTCTATTTAATGGAAAATAATGACACTGTTTTTACAGTGGTTTTGCATGTTGCTACTCTGTCCCCAAAAGTATGTAAAAACGAGTCCGAGATTGAACTGCCCTCTTGAGCTCTGAGCCCGCATCCTTTTGGGAAGCGTTTAGGGTGAGGGCCCCTCATGCCACGGAACAAGGACGCTGGTGCCCTCTCCTGGCTGTATTCATTGGACACCATCAGCACACAGTATCGGTGGTCTTTTCTACTCTAAGTGAATTCACTACGTGCTTCTGGACAATACAAAGAGGTCCGATTCCTTTTCTATCTGGCTAACCCCGAGAATGCCTTTATGTGGCTCTTCAGTAATAAATTAGAAAAAATACGCTAGGGCATTGGGGCAGGTATACTGTTCTTAAGTACAGGTAATGTGAGAGAACCTAGTTCCGCCACCTCAACGTCTCACTGCATCAGAGGGAACAGCATCTCTGCTGTGGCTGCTCTTCTGCAGCGCCACCCATTTTGCTAAATCCAGATATTTCTAACCTCCTTATGAGAGGCAAAGAATGAAATGGAAGATGATTTGGGTTTGAGATGCATGACAGTCCAGTTTCTGCCTAACACTGTTAGGGCTTTCAGTGTTTTATAGTAAGCAGCTCACTGATTAGAACCAAATGCCTAATCTGTTGATGCCTAATGAATAATACTGTGGGCTCGAGGGCTCTCTTTCCTTTTTTTTTTTTTTTTTCAAGTTGTTATGCTTCAAAACAAAAACAATAATAAGCAAACAGAAGAAGCAGCTTGGCTGCAGATGGTGGAGAGAGAAGACTTATTTCTTGCCAAAACTCACTGCTTTATAAGCCTGTTCTTCCAGCACTTTGCTCCAGTAATCCTCCTCTGTGTTCAAATAGAGCCTGAACATCTGAAAGACAAGAGCTGAAGACTCGCTTACAGTTTATCTAGGTATTTACTGGTATTAGCAGTAGGGACACTTGGTCATTCTGGGCGTGTTGCTAAGACAAAAGACATGCAGACAGCAAGCACGAACACTCAACACAACCACCTACACAGCCTGTTGGCTTATACTGGCTATTCTGTATTGCTCCAAACCTGCTAGCTCTAAGCATCATGGAAACAAGCCAAATGGAGACAGAGATTTGGCCAGGAACCAGTCCTTGATCAGACCACCATTATTTCCCAGTACCAGCACAGCACAGAACTCCAGGAAACAGAGCCATGATTTTGGATTTCTTCACAGGGATTAAGGCCATCTTGACCAACTGGTCTTTCTTGTTGTGGCTTTGTTTGGACACAAGTTAATTCAATGAGAATTAGACATGTACTTCAGGATTAATTCAATCACACGCTCTGTATTTTTCTATGGGCTGTCCTGGAAGTTTTTCCTGGGCTAATTCTCTTAAATGTTTGCACTGTTGCCATATACACTAACAAATCTCAAGCAGAGCACTGAATAGATACAATTGGCTATATTAGGAACTCATCACACAGACTTTTCACAGAGCTTTGTATATTTTTATATTAAGTGGATCCATTCCGAACAAGCATCCAAGAGAAAGTCCAAACCACACAAGAACCATAAATCAAACAAGAACTAAAGAAAACTAAAATCAAACAAAAAACAAGAGCAACGATACTGTTGATTGTCTGATGCAATGGAAAAATATGCTTATCCACTATAATCAGCAGAACACCTAATAAAGTCTGTAAAACATTGCACTTCCCAGGGCTCTAGGACAAGAGGCAATGGCTTTAAGTTAAGCCAGGGGAGATTCAAGTTGGATATTAGGAAACATTTCTTCTCAGAAAGAGGGGTGAGGTACTGGAAGAGGCTGCCCAGGGAGGTGGTGAGTCCCTGTTCCTGGAGGTGTTTAAGAACCACAGAGGGACATGGTCAGTGGGCATGGTGGTGATGGGCGGGCAGTTGGGCTAGATGAACTTAGAGGTCTCTTCCAACCTTAATGATTCTATTATTCAAATTCTGAGTGACACAGGATAGGTTTTTGTATCCTCTGGCTCACATCTACCTAGCAGAGTCTGCACATCACTTCAGAATAAGATGATCTCTGTATGGAGAAGTTTAGGAAAACTGCAAGAAAAAAAACCTTAACTCCAGGAAACAATCAAAGATGCTGCCGGCTCTTTTCTCATCCTTAAAAGCAGCCACAGAAGCTGTTTCAAGGTCAATGGCAAAGTAAGTACCAACCGCAGTTATTAGAGCTAATTCTAGTCATTAACGGAGCTGACAACATGTAGGTGCACACACAGAGTAATCGCACAGCCAGATTTCCCAGCAATGCGGACACCTTTCAGTCATGAATTAACAGATTAACTGTCCTGACCACACTTAGATCATTCTCCCTAATTACCCAATTACCCCTCAGACATTCTTAACTCACTACAAAGAAAAAGAAAATAGGACAGGCTCTAGTTGTTAAAACTGTACCTTCCCACAAAGCATGATTTTGAATTCAGCTTGTTCATATTAATCTTAAGAGAACAATGGATTCAATAACATCCCCAGCTACAAAGATCAGCCTGTCACTGGCAACTCACGAATACCAGATTCGGTTGCAATATTTAATTTTCTGACCAACAATTCACAACTACAACAAGGAAGAATGTGGACCAGGGAACTGTGGTGTATCTGGGTACTCTGGAAGGGACAGCACTGTAGCATGGAAACTGCTAGAATAGGTTAGGGAGCTTCTTGTTAGAAAGTTGACAAATAGCTCGTGTACTAATCATCATGAGCCAAAATGAAAGTCTTTAACTTTTCAGTTTCAGCCTACCTCACTTTGAATTACAGTGATCATTCAAAGCTCCTTGAATGTGCTGACTGCTGCCTTACCAGTAAGTTTTACTCCCAGCATTCCAGCCCAATACATTTTAAATTGGAGGGGGAAGAGACTGTGGCCTGCATAGAAGTCAGTGTTCAGCCCTTGTAGTACATATGCTGAGACTCCGGAGGGACTGAGCTCCTTTGCAGTGAAGTTATTTGAGCAAGATCAAGCCTGACAATTCTGTAGCTGCAACAGCTTAAGCACTTCCTGAGCAAAGAAAATGAGATCTTATTTGTGGCTGCTATTAGCCAATAAATGGGATAGCCATAAATTGTCTTCCTTTGTTAAATGTTGATTCCCCATTATTTCTGTTACAGGATACTGCTGTAACTGAAGTGAAGAAGCCTGGTTCTGTTTGTTTCAAACCTAACACACAGCTGTGATCTTCACAGGTCTCATTTTTTCTGCATCGCAGAGGTACTACATCAACACAAACTTTCTTTTTGGGTTGCTTTTATCTCCCTCCTTACGAATAGAGATTTCTGTACACTTGATTACGACATGTTTTAAGCATTAAGTGTTTTGCATCTGTACTTAAGTATTATTATATTATATATATATTACTATACACATGTATTTAAGTATTATTAAAGCAGTATTATGTCACCTTCATCATCATAGAATGCCCAACAGAAACAGCTATTATGCTTTTCTTAAACACAAGCTTCAGAGGAGAGGCAGGGCAGGGTTAAGTGCCATGACATACATGAATGAAAGGAGATAGCATCCACCTTTCACCTTAGAAGGCTCACTTGTACAAGAATAAGAATTGTACTTGCTCTGAGACAGATAGATTCAAAGCAAAAAAAACCTGAAAATAGAACACAACCCTTCAAAATGACAGTTACCCTCACATTACAGGTGATAACAGAAACCAGTTTCTTCTGTCCCACAAATTTAAATCTTATCTACCTCGTACCATCCTGCTAGCATTCACACTACGTAATTATGGGATTCTTCACCTCAACTACCTTTTGCTGTTTGTTTTTAAACATTTGCCTCCTTTAGCCTTTAGATAAAAACAAAAATAAATAAAAAATGGAAGCACTTAAGCTACTAACTCAGCTGCAAAAGCATCACAAAAGAAAAATAAATCAAAAAAGCCAATGAGATACAAGCACAGTGTATTTCGGAGATCATAGTGTGTTTTGTCTTTTTTAATCAGACAGTTGGGTTAATATACTAGATAATTAAATATTCAGGGAAATTAAATGCAATTATGGCACCTTTCCTGTAACTACACAAAATCTGAAAAGAAAAACCAAAGGAAAGCTTGGCCTCTAGGAAGGCACCACATGGTAAAACGTTTAGCTAAGTCAGATGGGGAATTCAGCTCCTGTTGCACTAGATGCACCAAATCTGTTGGGCTGTGAAGACAAGACATGAATGTGGTAATAGAATTCTTAAGATCAAAACTCACCTCTTCCTCACTGTTATGCTGATATGATTGCATGAATACCTGCTAGAGCACTAGGAAAATGATTTCACACTTGAGGCATTCATTAGCGCTTCCAAAATACCCAGCACTATAGCACTTGCAATTCAGTAACCACCAGTACCTCATAAGGGGAGAAAGGCTTATTAACATGGGGTTTCAGGATAGTTCTTATTCAGCCTGAAACACCATTAAAAAGCCAGTACTCATAACTGGTAGATTTAGAAAGGCTATTCCGTACACTTATTTTTCCATTATGAAACAATGAATCAAGAAACTTTCCACTCCATGATGTAGCTAGACATCACTGCCTCTGGTCCTTTTTCTCAGCCATCTCCTTTAAAGGAGCCTGAGTGCACGGGTGCAGTTCATAGCCCACCTTTAAGACATTCGTTCACCCATAAGCTGCGAAATTTACTGCAGCAAAATAGTCAATAGTATTAACTCCCACCATAAAGGGTGTACCAGAGACATCAGTAAGGGATACCTGGTCACATCTGCCAGTATAACAAGACAGATGCATGCACTTGACTAGAAAGCATTTACAATGAAACGAAAAACTGCATAGGGCAGGCTGAAACCTGAATGCTCCCTCCCCCCCTCCCCCCCAGCTTATTTTGTTTGAGTAAAGTAAATTAGTTATTACCCCTGCCCCTGTTTTAGAGACATACAATGGTCTGCAGCCCTAGCAGGATGCATAAGCCTACACATGGCGGAGGCAGGAGAAAGTTCTTGTGTACCTATCAAAGAAAGTGAAACACCTGAAGCTAAAAGCTTCATGACACAGACACTGGTATGATCAGGTTTTATAAAGCAATAAGTTTGTTAACTAGTATTTAAACTAAGTGCAGGACTTCTGTTGAATTGCATGTTAATGTATGCTTAATGCTTGACCCTTGCTTCAAAACACATAATGCTCTGTACAGATTACTCTTTCATAGAAGGAATAGGCCTTGAGTAGTGTTACAGTTATTTTCTTTTTGTTGTTGTTTTTTTTAAAACAGTAAGAGAATGCTTTAGACTTAACTTGCCCTTTCAACAAGCTGAATATAGCTCTCTCTGCGTTAACTAACCTTATCAATTACATGTTTTTCTACTACTTTGGAGAGAAGTTGTGCCTTAAAAATATGCAGGGTAAGTGTTCTTCTTTGGCGTTCTTCTTTATAGAGTGGTAGCACTCATTATGTGCTACCTTGTGAAGAACTGAGGGCTACAATACAGTGTAGGAGCTCAGGATAAGACAGTTAAGAACTTAGAAGGAAAGCTTCCCACCCCTTGCCTGTTCCTTTCTGCTAAGAGTGACACTTTCTCTAGAAAGTCACTGTTCCCCTTTCATCCATCTCCCCAGAGAAAATCCTGCTTTATTGCACTGTAATGGGAATTGAGTTTTTACTTGAGCATCAACAGTCATCAGTATTCATAGACCACCTGTTTTTGCATTCACAGACAAGTCCCAGAAAGTAGGTTCTGTTCACATTGGACTGAAGGACTGATTACTTGATCCATTACAGCTTGATTAAAGGCCCATCTCCAAGTAAAGTAAAACTTTCCATGCACCACTGCTGCATATATTAACTGGAACCAGAAGATTCAGAGGAAGTGTAATAAGACATTTATTAAAAGTGCTGTCAATTATATTAAGAGCTATATTCTAATATCCTTTTTTTAAAAAGGCATCTAATTAAAAAATACTAGCTAAAAACTATTCTGATCACCATGGTTACAGACACATGACCTGCAGTGCTCTGAGATGTTAGACCAGCTTTGTTCATCGAGACAAAATAAACCTAAGTCCAGGATCCACCATCTCTAGTGTAGAGGAAGAACTGCTGGGGGCTCCAGAAGAGATACCTGCAGGTACCTGAAATAGAAATGCAACCAGTGAAACTACTAGCTTAGTTGATAGATGTAAATGTACTTTAAGGAGCCTTCTGATGAAGCATAGTAGGAAAGAAGCCATCATGCAGTACTGCAACAGAAATGTGGTCCACTATATTTGTCTATCTATGAAGTAACTACTTCCCTGTCCAGAAGAGTTTTCCCCTCAAGATGCTGAGGAAGGCTTCAGTGTCAGCTGTCCAGTATAAGAAATTTATGAACTGTAAGAGTTACAACCCAAGTTGCTCAACCAGAATCACCCTGTGCCTACAACCTCCAAGTAAGGAAATGCTAGCTTCCTGGTTACTTACTTAGACTGTTTATATTTCTCCTTAATTGCTTGCAGTTGGCAATGCGGAGCATCAAGGCATGTCTTATGCAGGTCAGTCAGGCAAGGCACAATCTCACTTAATGAATATCCAGTGAACGCAGCAAGTGTTTCTGGCTGGTAAGAGGAGGGGGAAAAAAAAAGTGTTATTTTACTTTAGATAAGATGCATTTTCTATAGAAGCAGGAACTATTTTCACTGTGTCAGCTCTCACTCTAGATTTCTGAAATCTGCCATCAGTTTTACTATAAGTCTTCCTTGGTGTCAGGTCTGAGAAGAATCTCCTTCTGCTCTAAGTACACTGCATTCATTATGTTTCTTCTGGTTTCTGCTTCCTGCTAAAGCACAGATACCTGACAGGCCTATCAAGACTTGTATTACAGCTGCCACTCAGTGTAGCCACATTCAGTTCTCCCTTCCCCTCCCAAAAAGCCCCTGAATTCTATCTAGGGTAGAAGCTTGAGGCTACCTACTGACAAGGCCTGAGGTGCACACTTAACATAAGTGAAGACAGAAATGTCCTTCCTATTTCAGGGACAAGGCAAGATAATTCAGATTAATTTAACATCTGTTAACTACATAGACCCATTAGCTTGGGAAAAGCTGCTCATCCTTGCATTTCAGCCTTTACAATAACATGACTTGAAGCCACTCCTACTTCTCAGATCTCTAGTTATAAAACACTTTAGCTAAACATCAGTATGCAGTTATTCTTACCCAGAATGACCTGTTAACTGTATAGTTCGCTAGACAATAGGCTGCTGCAGCAGTTTGTGAAGGAAGGTACTTCAGAAAAGGATCAGCTTCGAGGAGACTCAGCTCTGCAAGATACTTAACAAAAAAAAAAAGCACAAGTCTTTCAAATAGAGTGGCTCTATCAGGTAGAACCACGCCAATATACTGAGCACTTCAATTGCTCGGTGGTCCTCAGTTTTATGTAAGAAACATGAATTACATATCTGGTGGGTAGTATTCCAGTCCTGCTGATCTTACAGAACTTTCAGCATCGTCCAGCAGGAACAGGAAGATCACACTTCTGTCAAAGCTTAGATAATCAACACTCACAGATTCCTATCACATCTTTTAAGTCTGTCTACAAAATTACACCAATGTTTTGTCAAGAAAAAAAAGCCACACAAAAACCCAACACACACCACCACCATCTTCTCCCCTGAGAATTTTGCTCACATTAGGTGAACCTCACTTAGTTGGAGACCTGGGCTAAATGAGCACCTAAAAAATAGAAATCTGGGTTGTTTGAATAAGCACTGTACAAATCTTACATTTTTTGAGCTAAGCAGCAAGTCAGAGGTTTTGTTATAAGCTTGGGTAACACACCATTTTGAGGCACTGTTTCCCCAGGCAGTTCTGTGGGAATATGCTGTGTCACTGTACAGCAACACGAAGAATCATCATGTCCAGGTCAGGCTTCCTATGCACATACAGTTGAAAAATGGATTCCTACCACCTTGCTGCCAAGATAGTCTAGTTGACCAGACAGACAGGCTAAGCTCAGTACTCCCAGACATTTATCTAGAAATAATGAAGCACAAAAGCCTGCATTCTGATGATAGCAGCCTACAAAGCATTTATCCTAAGAGAACGGTAATTCGTATACCCTTGCAAAATTCTCTGTCCTGAAACAGACTCCATGCCTGTGAATATACTGAAGTAGGAACTGGTTGATGGTTGGCACTGTGAGGTCAAAATCCAAGACCTTGAGAAGCAGGTGTTCCATTCTTAGCAGCTGCCTCTTTGTATATGTATCATCTGTTATATACACAAATTCATCCACTTCTGGTGGGTAGATTTCTTCATATTTCCTGAAAAAAATAGAAAAGCCTTATCTGTCAGCTTAAAAGTCAGAGTAACAGAACTTACTGCTGGGCCCATATCAAGGTGAGCATATGACATTCCTAAGACTAGCTTAGAGGTCTTATTTTAATCTTTCCCCAGTATAGGAGAGACTTGGTGATCAAATTGGTGGGAAGGCAAAGATATTCTCTAAGTCATCAGCCTAGACAGACATACACTCATACTAGCACTCTTGACTAATAGGGAAACCCTTATTAAAGAGAAAATTTCAGTAGTGCCATGCACTCAAGACAAACATCCGTGGACTCTTAGGCTTTGCTGGATACCCTGTCTATTTAAAGCAGTTTAAGCTTAATTGCAGATTGCAACTTTTAATCTATCATGGGCTAGTGGCTTAATACAGCATTGTTTTTGCTTCTGGTGTTATGGTTACGAGGTTTTCCCTCTACAGTTCCTTAATAAAGAATATTAAAACACCTAGTTTTGCAAGTGCTGAAGTATGTCAAAGGGCTAATCACAGAACCATAGAATCCTTAGAGTTAGAAGGGACCTTTAAAGGTCATCTAGTTCAACTCCCCAGCAATGAGCACAGACACGCACAGCTAGATCAGGTTGCCCAGGGCCTGATCCAGCCTTACTCTGAAAGCCTTCAGGGATGGGGCACCATCTTAGGACAGCATGAAAAGCCACCTACCACTGCCACCTTGAAGTCCTTCAAATTAAACTAAAAGACAATCCAAAAATAAGTTTTGCTCACTAAGATTTCATGAGATAAACACTCACGCAGCCAGAAGAATTGCCGCTGTTCCTACAAGCTGCAGCTTCCCTCTGAGAACAGACATACAAGAGAGAAACCTGTCCAGGTAGTTCACCGCCAAGTACAGTGTCTCTGTTCGAAGTTTATATTCTTCCCCTACTTCCACCAGCCAGTCTACTAAGATGGCACGCATTTCTGTTGTGATATCTGGTTGCTTCCTCATGTAGTAGGGCTTGGGCCTGTATTTCACCTGTTTGGAAAGACAATTTAAGAATCAGGATGCTCACCCCAAAGACAGCCACTGATGGCTGAACTGACTGACATTCTTTATACTTGTGCCAAAAAGTGCATGAGTAGCTCCACTATTAGTAGCTGGTTTGGGAGTAACTATAATTAGAGTTCTAGCAGTATCTCTAGAAAGACTGAAGAGATAGGAACTACCACGTTAGTAACAGAAGAGCAAAGGACGTCCCCTGAACTGGAAAGTCCAGCATTTGCTATCAAACAGGGACCTGAGAGTGACTTTAAATGCATCAGATTTCCCTACCCTCTTACTGAAAGACTGCACTTCACTGCTTTGATATAAAAAGGTTAAGAAAAAAATCTACTATAGCAGAACAGCCAGTGAGGTCACATTCAACTGTATTAGTATTTTGCAATAATCTACATCCCATGCATCCCATTTCTAGGATGTGGAGTAATGCCTGAAAGACCTCATCACTGTCTAGAAGATCCCTAAGGACCTGGCTCCAGTGATGGCTTTAACTGTTTGTTCAGTGACAGCCATATGGCTTTGCAGTATTGCAGCCTATCAGGAAGATCCCATGCTTCTTTGCATTTGTTAGAAGATGCTCACTTCAGCTTCCCTAAGGTACTGATGAATGTCTTCTGCATACTCTTCCACAGTCAGAGTTATGGGATCTCCCATCTGATCCTCAGGCCGGGACCGGAAGGATGTGTCCACTAGCATGGGAGATCCTAACAGGAAAGAGAAGCCAGAAAGACATTTAGTTAATTAGTCTCTTCACCATCTCTAGGCCATTTCTAGCACAGAAGTGTTGTGCATCACATTGATTCAATTAAAGTTAAAATAATTACCACTTCATGATAGGATAAGCTACTCACTAGCTCACTGCCAGCATTATTCATAACCACATCACAAGTACCTGTGATACTACGTGAACATTAACAGGAGTTACCTGTACTCAGATCCAACAGTAGGTGAATACTGGATGTCATTGCACTAGTATCCAGTTCACACAGGCTTGATTCCAGTTCTTCATCCTCTTGGCAGCTGTAGTTTTCTTTCTCTTCTTGTTCATCGATGTAGATAGCAAAGTCCTGTTTTGATGTAGTACTGACCACACAGTTGGATACTTCATCTTTTCCAGCTGGAGGGAAGGCATTCTCAGAGCCAGATAAGTGTCTGGTAATAGCAGTATTCTGAAACAGAACACACAGTAATGCTGTGGCAAGACAATTCAAGAAGAAAACAACAGTATCATTTGTTTTAGAGAGGAATATCACTTTCCTTGGTTAATGGACAAATAAATACAAGTTCGCTGGGAAAGCCAGCAGCTACAGCTTAGGAAGCACTGCTTGCTGCTGCAGCAGAGACCTTACAGGAGGTGACAGGCAGTGGAAGTCAGGAACCAGGAGAGCAGCCTCACTCCCACAGAGAATAAGGCAAGGACACTGCCTGGCTCCAACAGGCTGGCAAGTGCAGGGTCTGCTCTATATTCAGTTCCGGCAAGGAGCAGGTGCTACAGCAAGTCACCATGATGAAAGGAAGCACACAGGCACTGTCACAGACTTAACAAAGGACATTATGGGCCAAAAAGCACTTTAAGTTGAGTTACAGAGCAAACTTTGAACTTCTGAACTTAAGCACCACAATCCATAAGACTTCAACTTGCAACCAGGATACAATCCTCCCCATCATGTATTATCTGCTGACTGAGGTATGGGCTTCACATCGCCAAAACCAAGCAGTCCGCAGGCACACACAGCTGGGTGAGGTCCTGTAAGCCAGCACAGCTGCTTTCTCCCTGCCATACCAGCCAGCCCCAGGAAGAGTCCACAGGGTAAAAGCTTGGGGAAAACCTCCTAAAGTCCGTCTTTCCTTCCAGGGGAACACAGCCGGCACGGCACTCCCCGAGCCGACCACGGGGCCCACCCCGGTCCCACGGGGCGGTGGGGCTCTCCGGGGCTCACCTGGGCGCCGGGCCGCTGCTGCCCGTTCTCCACCAGCACTCCCAGCACAGTCCGCCCGCCGCGGGGCGCAGCGGGGAGAGGCTCCCGCCGCCCCGCCTGGCTCGTCTCCGCCGTGCGGCGCATCACCACGACTTCGGCACCTTCCGGAAGAGAGGAAAAAAAAATAACAACACTTAAAAAATTGAAAATTAAAAAATTAACAAAAAGTACCTGCTCACGGAGCCCTGCACCTGCCTCGGAGGTCTCGATCGAGGCTGCCACCCTGCTCCTCCCAGCGCAGAGCCGCTCGCTGCTACCACCCGCCGCTCCCTATATAGGCGGCGGCCTATGGGCGCGGCGGCGGCTGTTGGCCGCGGCCAGTTGGAGGCCGGGGCCGCAACCACCCGTGCCGCCGCCCTGGTAACCCAAGCGGCCTCGAGTCGCCGTGGAGACCCCGCCAGGGCCGGGCCGGCCGAGTAGGGGCCGACGCGGGCCGAGCCGGGCGCGGGGCGGGGAACTGCAGGCCCGCCTCCGCCCCGCGCCCGGTCCGCTCGGGCCGGTGGTGGTCTGAGCCGCCTCAGCCCCGCGCCGGGTGGCGGCCAGCGGCGGTTTCTCGGTTTTTGAACCCCGAACCCTGAAGGACCCGTTAGGGCAAAAACATAGTGGTTTAAAGGCAGAAATATGAATAACGGGATGAGTTTGTATGCGGTGTCCCAGAGAGAAGTTGTTTGTAGTAAGAGGGGAAGCTAGAGGGATTGGCAAAAGCAAGAGGGATGTGTGGGAAGTGGGAGCAGGCAGAAGGAACGAAGACCAAACAAGATACAGCTAGCAGGCAATGCTGAGAATAACAAGAGATCCGCGATTACAAGGCAGAGAAAAAGGCCAGGGGAGGGCTAGCGTGCTTTGAACAGCACTGAGCCCACAGAAGCATTCCCTGTCTTCTGGCTTTGGTTTCCACTGAGGAGGTCAGCAGTGGTAAGGATGCTAACTCTAGAAAGACCAAAAGAAGGTATCTGCAATGAGCAACCAGGTAGGAAGGAAGCAGGTCGTTTTTGCCTGGTGCTGCTAGAGGACTTGGGCAGATCCACTCCATCTCCTTGTGAGCTCTGACAGGTTACCAAGTTAGAAGAGGAATGCCATGAGGTGCCCGGCTCAAAAGGAGACAGCGGAGTGAGTCAGGAATCAAGAGAGGTTATCTTGAGTTCCCATAAGAGTTCTGTTCTCCTCTCCTTTCTTTTTCCCAAATGACTTTACTGTATGAGTTAAATGGTATGTCTCAAGATGAAAAACATCACTTGTATTTGTACTGTTGACAGTGAAACATTACTTTCTCTTTTTGACAGAAGGAGCTCCGTGTCCTTGCAGTGGCAGGGCTGTAAGCAGGTATCAGGGTGGAGCTGTCACAGCTACAGGCGTGGGCAAGTACAGGTCAGATATGGTACGTCTGTCTCCTTGTTCCTTCATGTCATCTCTAAACCCCACGTTTACACAAGAAAGTCTTCACTCTGGGACACTTACTTAAGCAGTTCCATGCAAAGTATTAATTTCTGGAAAAAAAAACAAAAAAAACAGCCTAGCTGCCAGCCTTTGAAATTAAGTATCTGATTAAGCATAACTTTAAATACTCTTTATCTCATTGTTTAGTTGAGTTTGCTAAAAAATATATTAAAATCTATGCTACAAAATACGTAGGGTTTTATTATAGTCTAAGAAGGTGGATGTTAATAAAAACCATTTTTGAATGTGTAAATATTCCACATCTTAATTAAAATGTTCAGCTTTAATAACATTTTTAAACAACAGGCTTTTGAAATGTATGCATTTTATGGCTGGAGGGGAAAAAAGTGCAGTCACATGCCTTTTAGCAATAAAAGAAGACAAAAGAGGATTTTTCCATCGAAGCAAAACTTTTTGTTCACTTTACAGTTTAGCAATGCTGTTCTAATTCAGAAGAATCAGAACTCTGATTTTGGTCTCTAATTATATTTCAAGTAGCTGGTGCTACTCTTCTGACCTTAATACTGGCTGGTGATTGAAAAATCTTCTTTGTGAAGAATGAAGATAATATACACAAGAGTAAAATATTAAAATATAAACATTAAGGAAATGACGTAGGAAACTCATTCCATCCAGATGAGGTACCAGCATCAGGGAGGTAGCAATGGTGGTACCACCCCTTTCAGCACTAAGCCCATATTTGCACTGGTCTGGGTGGCTGTCTGATCATGTTTCTTTCCCTGTAACCTGAAGAGGCCCAAACTCCTGTTTTTTGTAGACCTAGCCCTCTATGCCAGAATAATTCTAAGTGCTGTTTTGTTTTTCACAGTTTGAAGTTTTAGCTCATTCTCTGTCAGCACTGAATGCGTCAACTGCTTTTTCAAGGGATCTTCCTTTGGCAGTGCTGGAGATGGCTCTTTTGTTTCAGGAAAACGTCTGGCTATGATACTGAAGAAAATAAAATATCATACAGGTATGTATTTTCAGATAGGCAAATGCTGTTTGTGGAATATGCCCGTAGCTTATAAAAACAGTCTTTCCTCTGTTCTGCACAACTCCTTTTTTTTTTTCTAACAGCTCAGTCTCTCCATATGGTGCTTGTTATAAGAAAGATCTGAATGTGGTAGTTACAGCTCTAACACGCAACTCACATTCACACAGAGATCACGTGTCACTCCCAGCCATGTATGTGAATGGAAATTATTTACTAAATTCATCTTCAGGCAGTGAGAAGCCTTTATATCCAGATACACCTCAGATAGCCACACCATTTAGATGTAACTGAAGAATCTCAGCTACCCAATAGATGATCTATTTACATTTTTATACATCAGCAGCACATGGATATCCTCAGTAGTTATACAGTACGTTAGTGTAATTGAAACACCTCTCAGATAGCTTTTAATGATATTATCTAAGCTCAGTTTTCTCAGGAACTCTTTGAAACAAGCCAACATGGATTTGCACCTGAAGGATGCCAGTGAGCTTTGCCAGCCACAACTTACTTGTAGCAGCAGATCAAATCAAGCCATCAGTCATTTGCTTCTGAGCTTCTCTGTGTGTGTTTGAGAGGTAACTGAAGCTTTCCTAAGAGGACTCAGTAGGACTTCTTGCAGTAATTACTGTCTTACTGAAGACTATTATGATTTCTAGGAAGACAGAGAAGTCAAAGCAACTCCTGACTTGGTGAGAATGCTTCCTCTGTGGCCCTGGGTAATTAGGACTAGTTAGGTCCTGGTTAGGACTCATCTCTGTCCTCATGTGAATCTTTCCTAGCCCTTAGCTTTTTGCAGTTTTTTCTCTGAATGATGAAATCTCCTTTTCAATTAAAAAATTTCCCTTATCCCCTGCCATGGGAGCACGCACTGCTTTCCTCTGTAAGGAGTGCTGTCAAGTCACAGCTTTTTCACAGACTCTTCGTGTACATCAGTTTATGATCTGAACCATGGAGAGTGACTGTGCTGGACCTCCAGCTCTGCCCTAATGTCCTGAAATGCCACAAAGGGTTTCTTTAGAAATCCAAGAGCTGGATTTTATTTTTATTTTTTTAACTTCCCAATAGAAATACTTGAAGATTGTACTCAACCATACCAAATTTTTTGAAGATTTGTTTACAGGAGAGAGAAATGCTGTCTGTACAAATGCAGATGCTTGGTACTGTGCCTGGGATCAGGGGGAGAGAGAGAACTTTTCTGTTTTTTCCTTCCTCATTTGGTCTAGAGTTTTTGAGCTACCACCACCGCATGCCACACTCAGGATCTCAGTCATGTCACCCTTTGGGAACATCGTTTACCTCTGTTGCTTGAAGCCACATGATTCACTCATGGTGTAACTGTAAGAATACAATAATATGCCTTTTGAAAAGAAATCATAACATATTTTCACACAAAACGTTTTGCATATTTCTTCCTCTCATGTGCTTGAGGAGACAGCTACCTCAGAAGCTCATAGCAGCTCCCTCTGCCCACAAACCAAACCACTGTTAGTTGTCCCCTTCCCTCTTCACCCTTTCAGGCGTCTTTTTCATCCCTATTGTCTTTTGGTTCCTAGGATTTGGTTCCTAGGATTTTAGCTCAGCCTAAATGGCTATTTGGCCTGCAGGCTGCAAATAATATCTTCTCTGGCAATGAAACAGCCATTGTCTTACAAATGTACATAATTATAAGCTGGGAAGCTGTTAACATAACGCTATTGCAACTTCCCAGCATGTTCCTTTAAGTCTCAAATTGAATTACAATATATTCATACAGGAAAACCCATTCAAACAAGACAGAGAGAGTTTCTATTCCCTTGGTCAGATCACATTCATAGTCAGCTATTTTTTTCAGACCAACGTACTGAGCCATCTCACGGCAGCTCTTCTGAGGTCAGCCTTCTGCAGAGCATCCTTGGGAGTTTTACCAGATAGCAAATTTAATGCTCATCTGCAGAAGACCCTGAAAAATGTGCTATAGGAGCAATCTTGAAGTTCAGAAGGTTTATGAAAAGGGTTATGAAATCTCTTTGAGGGTAATAGCAATGCCTAGACTTGCAGGTCTCTGGTCTATCTATCAGGAATATTTTGTGTTCTTACAGTAGCAGTGAAGAACATGATCTCTCTTCTTTCATGCTATGATTCTTAGAGCTGTGAATAGTGCCCTGACTGCAGTTCGATTTGATTATCCTATCAGGAAATTAATTTCACATTATTTGAGAATCCATTGATTTTATCTTTAGTTTCATTGTTTCTCTGAACTGAATCAGAGAAAAATGGCCAACAGTTAAAACATGAATCTGGGGCTCAGGAGTTGTTGGCCAAGGAATAAAAAACAAGACCAAGACTCAGACTTGTTTCAGACACAAGCTCTCCACATGTATAAAATAAAGCATTTGGGCTTCTACTGGATATTTAGCATACTACAGACCACCACTTAAATCCAAACTCCCCTGGTATACCAGTGCATAAAAGCCCACAGTGAACTGTGAGTTTGGACAGGTTCTGCAACCTAATGGGAAAAACCTCTGTGCACCAACAACCTAACATAAGATTAGTTATGGCTGGTAGCGTGGGCAGTCACAGATACAGCCTATGTTGCCTTGTTCATGTTAACACATTAAAAAGGGACAGAAAACGTACACCATGCAGTTCAGTTGTCTGCACCACAGAGCTGTTAGGACAGCCCTGCTATGGTCCCTGGTGCAGTTGCAGCTCACAGCAGATAGTGCTTTTCAGCAAGTCATGAGCGCATTTCAAGGGTTGGCATGGTCAGGCACTAGTCTCCATTCACAGATCATGTATGGACTTACCATTTTGTCTATAAGAGACCCTAATAGTTTAAGTTTTTCTGAACCTGCATTCCTAGACATAGAAGAAATGGCATGAGAGCAAAGACTGTGCTTGTTTAGCACCCTCCAGAAAATCAAGAAGAGACCATAACTGAAAGAGCTTGTCAGGATGCATTCAAATTAGGGATATCTGTCATCTGGTTTCCTTTCATCTCCCTGTGCTGCTTCTTTTGCCATCCTGCAACTTTTCCAAATACTCGATGTTTACTCTTTAAAATCATGTGGTGACTAAGTTTGCTTGCATAAGTTTGCCAGTGTTCTCTATTAAACAAATTCCACTAGGTTTAATGCATTGAATTGCTGGACCTTACAGTTATAAAAAAGAAAACAATCAACATCTCCCCCCAAATGTTACATAGTGCATTTTTCTGTGTGCATTAGGCCTCTGCTATAATGCAAACTTTAGTGTATTTTAAATATACTGACTTTGTAAGATTAACTCCATTTTGCGGAGCAGCCCAGAGACAACTATGCAAAGTTGGTATAAGATGAGCTATAGGGATCCCAGAGCATCCTTTAAAGACAGATTCCTGTTTCCCAGATGCCAAATGTCTTCAGAGTCATATCCATATTGTTGGCAAACATTGTGCAAGGTAAAACTGCAAGATTTGCCTTGATGGTGAACATACTCATCCTCCACTTGCTGTAGAGAGCAGAAACACACTGTGAAAGTGGCCTGGCTGGTGCTGAGAGCAGCCTGATGCACTTCATGTCTTTATGGTCTCTAGGCAAGCTGACACTGGAGCGCAGCCTGTCTGCAAATCCAACCTGTCCTCATGCTGCATGATAAAGACACCTTCCAGAAATTATACTTGGACACCTTGGCCCATGTCTGATTGCAAGCACAGAGAGAGGTGGAAGCTACCAAACTGGCATCGAACACCAGCTGAATGATGCATACGCAGGGAAGAAAAATCTAAAGCCTTGAGCAGGTGCACATTTTCCCCTTTGGGGCTCTAACGATCCTTAGCAGAAGATTGTTGCATCTGACTTAGAGTGATTCTGGGCAGGCAAAGGCAGCACATACAGCTTGTCCTTTGATAACATGCTCTGCAGGTCCACTGAACAGATGATGGTAGCAGAGCTTGTGGGCAGGTCCCACTCAGTGCTGGTGACAGCACCAACTGCATGGCCTTGCCTTTATCTGGAAGGCATTTTCACATTGAGGGTGGTGACACGCTGGAACAGGTTGCCCAAGGAGGTTGTGGATGCCCCATCCCTGGAGGCATTCAAGGCCAGGCTGGATGTGACTCTGGGCAGCCTGGTCTGGTGGTTGGTGACCCTGCACACAGCAGGGGGGTTGAAACTAGAGGATCATTGTGGTCCTTTTCAACCCAGGATATTCTGTGATTCTATGAAGAGCAGCAACATGTTGTCACATGTTGTTCAACTGTAGAAATGATGAATACAGGCTTTTGTTTTCTAAGAAATTTCTGTAAAATACCTCTAAACCAAAATGTCAGCAAAACTTTCTACAGATTCTACAGCACATGCCTCACACTGAGCACAGAGGTCTGGCTAGTCCTGCACCACTCAGGGTTCCCAGTATCCAGAAGGACATAAGATTACCTATTTTCTTTTTCTTTCTTTCATTACCTCCAATAAGCAGTAAAGGAAGCAATAGCTTATGAAATTTAAATGCCTTTTCTACTGGAATCACAAGGTACTCTATCCTCAGTGCCTTGCACTCCAGGGGTATCAGCAGAACTATCTGAAGCTGGCCCCAAAAATGTACCTGAATCAGATGGTACAGACAGGTGACAAATGCAGCCTCAAACATTGCGAGCTTTGGGGTTGCCTCACAGCAGACGGGCTGCTGCCCATAGCTTTGTGGCAGTGTAGGTGGCCCAACAGCATTGCAGTTACTCACTATTCACCCCAGAAGGACAAGACAATGAGGACTTTCGATATCAAAACAATCATAAAATTAAACATTTGTTAAACTATACCTCCTCTTAGTGCTCCATGTGAAGGGAAAATACTGAACTTAAAATCAAACATTCTTTCTGTCCTTATTGTATCCCCTACAAGCTTTGCAGTACCTCAGAAGAGCAAACAGCATACTTCAGTTCTGTGCATGTTTTAAATGAATGTCCTTCACACAGCGTTAATATCTCAAACCTGCTTTTCATTTCAAAACAACACAGAAGAACACTCATAACTTTGGCAGAACCTTGAAATGGCTCTGCATAATTTGGGAACAGACTCTTTGGGATTGTTCAAGACACTCTGCTCAAGAACTACCTGACTCCAACGCGTCAGGCTTTTCCACCTGAGCTTACTGAAGTGCATGCTAAAATGCCTTTGCTGTATGCTAGTTGCTTTCTTTATCAGACCCCTAACTTATGGTTCCCGTATTTACAGCATCTGTTACTCAGCCGTTTCTGACAGCTGGTGTTAATCTCTGCTTAGACCATTGAAAACTTTCAGAGGAGTTGATGTTTTGACTTGACGATCCTATGGAAGCTGCCTTTTTAGCTCTGTTTCTCAGGGTACAGACAAGTTGCAGCATCTGGACGTTAAAAGAGCAGTTATTTATTATTTGCTGCTATCATTTTACTTGCTCTTGTTAGTAAATCAAACAGAGATTGTAGGCGTTTAAACAGATGAGTTTTGTATGCATGATTGGTGATACTTAGATGAAGATCAACTACCTGTAACAAAAATGGAGGGAAAAATATAGCAGCAGTAATTATAGAAAGTAGTTTTTTATCTTTGTTGTTCTGAAAGGTAGGTGCAATGATCAACATGCAGAGTGCTGCAAAGGCAAAGGCTGAGCCCACAGCTTTGTGTTGGATGTTGATAAGGTGGTGACTTTTCTGTGACTTTTCATATGCTAAAATGTATACTGTATTGCTTTGTTGCAGCTAAACTAAAGCATGAGAGCAGAAATGGTCACAGGATTTGAAGACTTTTTTGTCGTTTTATTAATGGAACAGTAGTTTGATATGGCATTATGACTTATAATAGGAAGAAACAAACACCAAATCTTTTCGTTCTTAAATTTTAGCAGTTTTACTTTTTGCTATTACAGGCATTTATTCTCTGTTGAAGGCAGGAATAATCTCTGAACAAAAGCGATGCATGTTTTTTTGCAGAAACGATCAGAATGACAACTATTTATCTGAATTAGTCGTGAAAAACAAGTTGTTTTCCAGCTAGCTCTGCAAAACAAATTTCTGCTTTGCTTGAGTCTGGCAATGATTTTACCTGAACTGGCTTGTCCTCTGAACGCCACGCCTCATATTCTCAGTATATTATACTTCATGCTACCCTGCAAGTGGTGAAGAGAGGTACGGGTACTCAAACAGAGAGTGGGTTATCAGAGCCATTGCCTGGTGGTTTTGTGTCCCTGATGCCCGTTTCCCCTAGAAGTCGGTGATAAGATTCTCCAGGAGTGTTAAATGAACTCCCTAGATATCAGCGTGCATTTGAGTACCTGTGAAGCAAACTGGCTGTACTGTATGGAACAGAGCTGGAGCATTGCAGCCTTGCATTTTTCAGACTAAACAACAATACAAATATATGGCTGCTTGCAACAACGCATGGTTCATCACAAACTGTATGCCAGGATTATTAGCCCTTTGGCCAGGAGGGTGTAAGAGGAAACAGAAGCAGCCAAACTCCTTCATTACTTGGAGAGTTCCCCAGCCTTTTCTTCAGTTTATGTATTTTAATTAGAATGTTGTATGGTTTCTCCACAATGTAAGATAAGTTGGCCCTTGATTATCCAAGTAAATTAGTTAATGATGCTTGCTCATTGCAATTAAACTTTCCCATTGCAATTATCTGGATTCTGCTTTGTCTGTAATTAATTTCTGCTCATAAATGCAGCACATTGCTAACAAATGTCAGTAGAAGATGTATGGTTCAGCACTGCTCTTGTAGGTACACAGCAGCTACTGTGTAATGTAGTTGAGTTCACACATTGTTAATGCTTACTGCATGCTTTGCTGTGTTAAATGACAGCCATTTTTCTTCCCTGCAGTCAAGAACAGAGATTAAAACTCTAGATACCAATCTGATCTCACAGGTCACAGCTTGTCTGTGTAACCTGTTTTATGTTATAACTGATGGCAGTAAAAGGTCTTTTATCCGCCTTGTTTATTTATGCCCATGGTTCACAATGATGATTTATAGAGCACCTGTAACTGCAAGTGTATACCTCTCATGAAAATGCAGTATGTAGCTGGAAAAAATGACCTTGTGGGAGGGAGAGATATTCAAAGCCTAGGATGAATAAAAGAAATACAAACAATAGGATAATCCAATTACTAAACAGAAAGCAAATCCTTTTATTTTCCCTTTCTAATTACCCCCTCTAATGCTTATAAAGGAGAGGAAAATCCAGCACATCTAATTCACTTTCTTTAAAGTCTAAGCAGAGCTGTTCAAATTGTCATCTGTGCTCTTTGCCTTGCTGACATGCATTCTGGCTGCGTCTTAGGCAGCCAAAAAGCTTTGAAACCATAGAGTTTGAATTTCCAAATTGAATCTGGTGGTGAACAAGAGCTTGTGAGATGTATGATTTATAAAACATGATTGATGACTTTAATAGATAACACCAGTGTCAGGAAAAAAAAGATAATATAGCAGAAATGATTCAAAAAATAAAAGCGCAGTTTGTTTTTGTTTTTTAAAAAGCCTTACAAGAAGAGATTTAAGTATCTCAACATCTGATTAAGCAGAAGACTGAAAGATGACAGGATTGGAACGGTACTCCACGGAAAGAAGATACCAAACCTGAAAGGCCCACTTACTCTAGGAGACACTGTGATAAAAAGATCCAGTGTCAGATACTTCAAAACAGCCAAATTCCACTTGGACACTTACAGCAAGTGTTTGTAACAGTGACATTGATTAGCCCTTCCAGCAAACCCCAGGGGAACAGGATGCCTTTTGACATGTCCAGCATACCTCTACTTAAGACATACATTGTCCAAAAGATATATCTATTACTTGACTGCAAACTGGAGCAACGGGAAAAAACCTGTGATACACAAAGGAATAGAAAGCTCAAGTAGATGACTTGAGAGGCCCTGTGGCCTATAAGATCAGTGCTACTCCTGTCTGACAATCATTTCCTGTAGAGCTGTATTTGGGCTATAGCAACCCTGACAGGATGACCCCAGAAGCTTTCTACTGCGTGTTTATACTTGCCCAGCTCCCTGTGTGGGAAGCAAGGTTTTTTTCCCCCAGAAAATACAGTAAAAGACCTACAAACCTTTTCATCCCTTCTTGTCTGGAGAGTCAAGTGCTTGCTGCCACGTTCCTCTGTCCTCCGGGTGCTGGCTTCTCCATGCTGGCATTATTCCCTGCTTTCCACCCAGAATCCAACCATGTCCTGATCTCTGATAGTGATAAGCATCTGCAGGTTGCCTTGAACACAATCTTTGCTTCTCATACCCTCCTGAAAAGAGACATCTGGTAGGTGAAGGAAATGTAGCCATTTTAGAAGTTTTTATCTGTAAAACAGCCCAAGCCTGGAAATATGCACGTGCCAGCTAGGATAAAAAGTAGTTTCTACTCGTCTCCATCTTACAGGATAGCACTGTGGTACTGATCAGATAGAAACAAATACCCTTTCTCAAGCTAGTATATACTGTCAGAGATAGTACTTACAGCACTGCTTAACTTACTGAATTCAGATTGCCTTTCAATGCCTAGCATATGTTTTTTTGCCCAGTATCAAGAGAGTAGAGAGCTTTTACCCTTTCACTAGCTTTTCAGGGTTTCAGATCTCAGTTTTGGACGACAATACATAAAAACACTTTAAGACCACTAAAAATTTTCCTAGCGATCCTCTTCCCTTGTATATTTGGGCACTGGTGACAGTTCTATATCATTCACTAGAGACAATCTAGATCCAGGCTGGGTCACTGCTGAGCATCATTAATATGTGCAAACATTTCAGGAGGGCTGAGGCTTCTCAGCATCGGGCTGAACATGCCCAGGAAGGTTTCTCCTCCCTGTACTGAAGTTTTAGAAGGGCTAATTAGTATTTAATTACTTCTACTGGTTATCTCTGTACCTGATTCTCCTCTCATGTCTACTTACATGACACAAGAAACTCTCCTTTGGTTGTGGGAGACTTTCAGCTTATTTATATAAGCATAACATCCCAAGGGAAGAGATCCTCCTCTTTTCATTCGATGCTTTTTCTTGATTGCTGCATCTGAAATGGATTAACAAAACACTCCTAGTCTGGAGAAAGTGAGAGAATTGAGACAGAATTCTGAGCTTGCTGGAAATTATAACTTTCTGAAACATCATCTTAGTCTGAGACACATTTTAGTTTCCTGCATGTAAAAAATAATAAGCAAAACCTCATTTTAGAACTTGTAAAAATAATTTCAAATATTGGTGGTAGGTGGATGGTTGGACTAGACGATCTTGGATGTCTTTTCCAACCTTGGTGATTCTGTGATTCTATGATAAATATATTTTTCGTTCAATGGCTTCAAATATATGACCTTCTTTTGGAAAAACAGTTGAGGATTTAAAATATAAGGCTGTTAAAAGAATTTGAAAATAAGCAATATTTATCATATATGAGTAGCTATAAGGCTGACATTCTTCCCAGAAGACCTGTGGTTTCTGTAGTTGCATAGCCTACCTCAGGCATGGACCAACACTTTATTTTTCAGAAAAATACAAAACTCCTTTTATGTGCAGATTGTGTGAGTACAGAAAGTGCTGCATCCTCATTATATTCCACATTTCTGGCCTTGGTAGATGTCAGTAGCATATACATCAGAGACTATTTTCTTGTAGTCTAGGTGTGGAGAATAACATTTGTTTTGCTTTAAAATTTATCTTCTCTTGAAGGTAAATTAGAAATTGATGTTCTCTTGCAAGAGAAGGACACAGCTCGTTTCAAACTGGGATCTAACACTGAGGATCTGCATCAATGTCAGGAGGCATTTTTCTCCCTCCATGGGCTCCTTGCTGTCTCAGCAAGTTATGCAAGATGAACACAGTCTTTTATGGTTATTTTATAACTAGAAGCATATTATTGCCTAATATTTTCCAATGTCTAAAACTAAACTCTCAGTCTATGGTATCTGATGGCAATAAGTAGTGTATACACTGTAATTAGCAATAATACCATTATCAGTTTCCCATGCGTGGACCATGTTTTGGTTTAATTTCTGCTTATGTTATCTCATTTTTCTTTGGTTTCTGCTGGAGTCAGTTCAAGGTTTTCATACTCTTTATACATTTTTACATATCAAACATTATTGCTGCTTTCTTCTATACCTAGAAGGACACTAATGGATCGCCCTGTTTTCCCAAAGCAGCCAGTGTCATTTAGCACTGGATTTTAGCACTGCCAAAGACAGCAGTATGTTTTTTTCCTCTAATGCTTGATTGGTTAATGAAGTCAGGTTGTTACAAATAGAATAAAGATTTTTTTTTTACATATACATTGCCACCCAAGGCTACTGCATCATCCTGCGAAATGCCAGTCGTGCAGGGAGCACAATTAAATATTCCCCATTTTTGTTTACTGTCATTAAAAACTATACTCAAGATGTGCTCAGCCATAAGAAAATAAAATGCCTCCCATAGTATTAATTACAGATTTTATAAAAAGCATTCAGAAGGATCGAGGCATAACAAAGCAAACAATCTCTGTTCCCTCACCCCAGGAGAAGGAAGAAGTGAATGCCAGTGACAGGGAGCCTGGTTGCTTTTGACAAGAAGGGAAACATAGATCTCCCAATTAACAGTGCAGTTAAAGAAGAGTAAGCAGCTTGTTGCCAAACAACCACAGGGAAAACTGTAGCTGCTATAATCAAGAATTATTTACCAGTCAATAAAACCAGACTGAAACAATTGACAGAAGGGAAATATGCCGGGAATAACAGTGTTTTGAGAAGAGGGGGTTACCAAGGAACACTGCCGCTGGCAAGTGGCTCATGGTTGGTTCGAATATTTTCTCATGGGGTGATGCAGGTGATGCTGAGCTGAAGGTGTCTCGGGTTGTGTATGTGTTGGTTGGATCTCCTATCTGGGAAATAAGAGGAAGACGAAAGATAATGTCTGCGGACTTTGACGATCCAAAGGAAACTGCCAGCCCAGAAACTCCCTGCTTATTGATCAGACAGCTTTCAGGCTGTTGCATTTTGTGATGAATTCCAGAAGATTTGGGTCTTCTTCACATAGCCATAACCAGAGACAAAAGGAGTTTTCTTATTTTCTCCAGCACTTACTGGGTTTACTTTATTAAAGAAGTAGTACGTAGAAGTAGTGCATCCTTGACGGTGTTTTCCAGAGAGCATCCAAGGGAAAGAAAATCACTTCTACAAATCTCAATCCAAAAGTGATTTGGCATGCATCAAAAAACAAAATGACGCTATATATGCCTTGGCTAACATCTACAAGGATACCAGAAAACATCTCAGAGCTATCTATCTGGCTTGCCCAAACCTATTTAGGGCTGAGTAATTTACAAGTCAATGCGTACACTTTAAGGTATAAACTGTTGATAATGGTCATGTTTAACTCTGAGTTTGCTTTTTTTTTTCCCCTGTCCATATTAGATTACCCAGAATGTCTGCCATAGCCTTGCTAATATTCACAGCATCACATAATGGCAGAGGTGGGAAGGGACACATGGGTCCATCTGGCCCAATTCCTGCTCAAGCAGGGACACCCAGAGGAGTCCATACGCCCAAGCCTACGTCACTTATGCCTTGATGTCCTGATGTCTCAACAGCACGTGGGTGACAAAATGTGGTTAAAACAAAGTAATGGGTACGTATTTAATTAATACTGCATATTGTTGTCCCAGGTATCACCTAAAATCTTCGTGCATATAAATGACTCTGTTTCAGAAATGCAAATGTATTGACTCTTACAGCTGTACTGAGCCAGCTCCAGGTAATACATGATCAGATTTTCTCACTCCGGCACTCCTTTAGATGAGCAGGGCTCTGATAAAGAGGAAGCAGTTGTGTGAGTCAGGCTACCAGGCTGAATAAGAATTTTCAAGACTTGGACTGGCATGGCATAGCTTTAAGCTCTAAAACTGCCTTTTTGTTTAGCTTTGATGTAATCTTCTCAAGCTCTGCTAATAACAAGAAAGCCAGCCAATGTTTTCTTCCATGATTGCAGCCAAGAATAACACGTAGCATAAAAGTGCATCTGCAATTGGAATGGTTTTCAGCTTTAGGAGCTCTAAGTGCCTGTGTCCACACTGAAGTCACTTGCTTAGTTATTCAGTCTGTCTTTCCTTTGTGGACACAAAGGATCAGTTTCCAAGCGCATTCCCCACTGAGGAAGACACTTAGGATGCAGCTTGTGCACACCCACCAGGTGTGAGTCACTGTGCTGATAGATCCTCATTTCTCTCTTGTTTTCACAGGCTTGGCAACTAAATTAAGTTACACAAATGCAAATAAGCAGTGAATGACATCCAGCAGATCTGACTGACCTCATTTTCTCATCTGCATGACCACGAAGTGAAAGCAACCTACAGAAATTACTATATTTATGGTTGGGAAAAAACCACAGTGAAGGTAAACAACAGGTGTGACCCGGCTGGAAAACCCACATTTAAGTTCCTACATATATTTTTGATGATTTTCACAATACAACTGGATGGTGAGAGTCCCAGGTACTGGGACAGTGGCAGAGCAATTAAAATGTCTCACAATGGTCCCTATGTCAGAAATTTTAACTTCAAACATTGTTTGCCCTAAGGCTGTCCCCAGGAGGGCTGGCTGCCAAAGGGTGTCTGCTCAATGGGGCGAGGGGACACACAGCAACCTTATCCTACTAAACATTTGACTACGGACCCTTACCATGTTGTGCTGCATTCCTTCAGCATTGGAGAAGCTTTGACCTCCATGAGAAATGGGAGAAACCTGGGATCTGCATAAAACCATAGGAATAGCTAGCAGAAAAGCAGGTGTTCTGTTACTGCTATTTAAGCTTTTCATGAAGCAAACACTGTGTATGAGAGGGCTTTAACCTTGTACAACTCACACAGCCTTTAATTGGAGCACAGTGGGAAAGGCACCTGCCTGCAGCACCTATCTGTCTTGTCTGTAAGCACCTCCCTCATATCAGAATAGTTTCAGTTGTCTCCTAGAAGTGTATCATTTTGTTGAGCGATAAATGGAACTGTGAAATATTGCCTGTAATCAGCACCCTTTATTGCAAAGCTCATTAAATTCCTGACAAGTCTAGAGTTGACAGCACTTTAATTTTGCTTTATTGCCTCATTTTATCTCACCAATTTCTGTCTCTTATTTACTGTTAATAATGAAAGACAGCAGAAATGCACTGTGTTTGAGAATCAGAAAAATAAGTATTCATCCTTTTTAAAAATCCCTGATTTAGGCCATAGGAACAGTGAGTATTAGATAATGCAAGCATTGAGAAGGTGATTAAGCTTTAATAAAACTGTCAACTGAAATAAACCAATCTCCTTACAAAACATTCTGCTTGCCAGGTGCTGGATTTTTGCTGTTAAAGAATTCTCTTTCAACAGTCTGTTTCAATGTGCAGCAGACTAATGTTGTGACTGCCAAGTCACAATTTGGTTTTGTGCAAGATCTGTAACAAAAAAGACTGCTGAAATAACACACTTGGAACCCACTACAGCAACTACAATATAAAATGAATGCACTAACATGTAATGAATGGCAGCAAAGTTATTCCTATCTCTGACTGCCCCAGGAAGCCTTTGGAGCCTGGTCTCTGCCCAGCGCCTTCACAGAAGGGTCTGATTCTCCAGCCATGTAGTCACTGACAGCTGCCCAAACTGTTTGCTACCAGTCTGATTTGACAGATACTTCCATCTTTTTTTTGGCATTTGCATGTGATTATCCAGGGCAGTGAGAAATCAAACACATACATCCACGTACAAAATCAATAGTCCCTGTAACCACCTGCAACAACCTTTTATTGAAGTTCAGCACAGATCTGTCCAATAAACACTAAAAATCACTTTTTATAAGTGGATTCATAATTTCTAGCTGATTTGCCCTGCAGTGCCTGTAGTAGCTATACTGCAGAGCAGCAGGTGAGCTAACATGTAACCATTTGCAGAGGACTCGTTGCAGCGATGCTGCCTCGTGTAGAATCAGAGTATGACTGAGGTAGAAAAAGACCACTAAGATCATATACTTCAATCACCAGCCCATCCCCACCATGCCCACTAACCATGTCCCTCAGTGCCACATCTACATGGTTCTTGAACATCTCCAGGGACGGTGATTCCACCACCTCCCTGGGCAGCCTGTTCCAATAAGCGCTAGCTGTGTGATTGCGTGCCAGACTTCCCTGGGTGTTCTCCAGTGTCCTCTTGAAAGGAAATCAGTCAAAGCTGAGTGTCTTGAAAGCTGGGATGTTCTCAGGAGACTCTTGTTTCTCTCAATGGGAACATCACCTCACAAAATTTTGCCTTGCTGAGTTCCTTGGCTGCACAGCCACTGTTTCATTGGTGAAAGAGGAGAGAGGGACCTCAGACGATCGGGAAACCACCACACCCAGATATCCTGGAGTTAAACAAGGCAGCTGCCTCTTCGAAAGACTTCTCATCTTCTTCCCTCTTTCTTGCCTCTTGGTTGTTGTTCCTACTGCTTGCAACCTGCTTTAAATGGCATTGCAAGGCTCTTGGGTGGAGGCCAAATGTTTCTGTGTGTTTGTATTAGGTCACAGCCCTGTTCAAATTTGTATTCCAGGTCCCTGTACTGCTTGGACTAGCACTATATACATATATACATATATATATATATGCATAAGAGAACTCTTTTTATAGGACAGCATTAATTTTCCCTGTAAAATTCTCGTTCAAAACAAAGATCACTAAAATATGCAAAAGTAACAGGTCACATGGCTGTCAGCAATGCTTGCATTTTCCATTTTCCCATACGTTCTCTGTGCTTGTGACACAAAGTGTGAATTTATACAAAGCTTTAATTAGTACTGAGTGGTGAGAGCTGGGAAAGCTTTATTGAAAACACCCATTTACAGTCTTATGTGAAGGCTCCTAAAGATAATGAGATGAGGTTTGCGTTTTTTCTTCCTCTGCTCTTGACTTTGCAGCAATACCGCCAACATATACGTACCTTGTACAGCCTTTTCTGTAGAAGAAAAGCACTGCAAAGTAAGATCATAATAAGAAAAATAAGCTGCTTTATACTTAAGGAAAAAGAATTTTGTTTTTTCTACCTTTGGCAATGGCTTTGAGAAGAGTGTAGTTTGAAATAAAGCGAGGTGGCTTGTTGGCAATTGAAAGTAATAACTGAATGAGACACAGATCAGTGAAAGTGTTAAGATGTTAAGAAAAATCAGCCCACTTAGACAGCTAAAGTTGAAGGACTGCCGTAACTGTGTGATAACTAAATGACACATTCAAACCTGGATAATGGATGGTGCTTATAAACTTCTTTTCTTATTATTTATACTCAAACAGTGTTAAAAGCACCTACAGATCTGAAATAATTGGTCCTAATTTATCCCTGATGCAACTTAATTATAATTGGTCTGTCATTTCTGATGTTACTTAATTTAATCCATGATAAAGAAATCGCAGCAGGGATCCAGCCTCCTACTGATACATGTGGAAGAAAAGAGTGCTCACAGATTATGAGTAAGGAGAAATCATGACATTTTCAAGGAACAAAAATCACTGCCTGTATCAAGAGCCATTTATTAACTGACTTGCCTTGGATTCAGCTGAATGTACTGCCAAGGAGTCTCACCAAGGGGCTGTCAGTGAGCTCCATTACCCCACTCTCACAGTAATAAAACCCTAAGGTTTGTATCTGCTTCGTGGTGGTGCAGGTTAGGATTGGGCCAATACTGGGCCAAATTTCTCACAAAGGGAGCGGAGGGGCAGCGCTGAGCTCTGCTCTCTGTGACAGTGACAGGGCCCGAGGGAACGGCATGGAGCTGCGTCAGGGGAGGGGGAGCTGAGGGTGAGGGAAAGGGTCTGCACCAGAGGGCAGTGGGCATGGAACAGTCTGCCCAGGGCAGTGGGCACTGCCCTGAGTGCCGGAGTTCAGGGAGTGTTTTGGAGAACGCTTTCAAACCTAGAGTTTGGATTTTGGGTGGTGCTGTGTGAAGCCAGGGGTTGGACTCGATGATCCTCGTGGGTCCCTTCCAACTTCTCTGATTCTATGGTTCTATAATCTTTTCTGGCCAAAATAATAATAATAATAAAAAGGAAAACCAACCAACCAAATAACAACAACAAAAGAACACCAAAACCAACCAAGAAAGCAAGGGGAGATACTGAGATAAAACATGTATTTTTAGAGGTTTGCACTTATTTTATCTTTTACCTAATTAATTATTTTGCTTGAGGACTTCTTTTAGGACCATTGTAAAGCTTGGTTAATGACACCCTCCTTCACAAATTTGTCAGCGCTGGTGTTGATACTGCTCAATCAGTGAATGTCCCAAAGTAAGATGGAGGGAAACTTCATGTCTTTTCCCTGAGTAAGATGATGGAAATCTTACCTCGCCTCTGTGCCCTCATCACTACATCTCCACATCATCTCCAGAGCAGTAGTCAGGGCAGACCTTTGTGAGAATATCTTCCAGTAAAAAATTAAAGAGTACCACGACATTGGCAAACGTAATCATTTCAGTTTTTGAGCAGAGTGAAAAATACCTTTATAGAAAACATACTTTAGGCTTCTGATTAGAACTAATATACACCTTAATTTCTGTACACAGTCACAGGATGGTTGGGGCTGGAAGGGACCTCTGGAGGTGTCCCTAAAGCAGGGACACTCAGAGCAGATAGACCAGGACTACATCCAAGTGGAGATTCTGGTGTGCAACTCACAGGAGTCAGGATTTTTGTCTGCCAAAGACTTTGAACCATTCGGCACTGTTTGTCTTCCCACAGAGTGATGTATGTTTTTCATAGAAATGTATGTGAGTCACTGGAAAAAGTAATTTTTTTCTGCAAATCCTTACTGCTAGCTCTCAGAAGGAGAAAGCAAACTGTCCTGGCATCACATTCCCTTCCTGCACTGGCTCATAACCCACAGCCTGACGCACAAAGTATTCTCTCAAACTGACTTTTGCTGGTTTGAAGGAAGATGCAGGATGTCATCTCTCCCTTGCGTGCTTTTATCACTGTTGGAACAAAGATTTTTATTCCTTTTATCTCCCTTTGATGAGCAACAAAAGACAAACCACAGGATGTGAGGGTTCAAAGAAAGGCTGAAGTGCACAGCCAAAGAACTGAACCAAAGTGTCTTTTCAAGGCATTGTTCATGTACCTGTTGGTCGGTGTAAATTTTGGCCCTACTGCTTTAAGATCCAAAGCACTAATCTGGTCCTCCAGCCACAGACTCTTTTGCAAAACCTGCAGGAGCAGCACAGTGGCAACTGCCGCACGTTGCTGGGTCACACAACTGATGCAGCACTGCTGCTGTGATGTGCAGCCACGCCAACTGGGGCTGGTGCACGCATCGACTTGTACAAACTTATAGATAGCAAAAGCAAACACACAGGAGGCCACTCTCTTCCATTGTTAACAGTTTGTGTAAGCAGACTAATAAAAGACTGTTTATCAAGAGATGTCTTCTCCATACATCTATTGACATTTGTTTATCGAACAGCACAGAATATTTATGTGCAGCTTCCAACTGATACCGGCCTCAGAAGGGAAGAGCAGATGAGTAATGTTGCTTCTTTACTGGCTGCCTCCAAAGCAGAAACCGTATGTTTGTCCAGCTTTAATTAGAAAACAGTAAAGTGACAGGGTTTGTTTTCAGTTCCAAGAGCACGGGACAGTATTTATTTGAATGAATTTAATTTATTAACTCTTGAATTTTTTGTAAAAAGATCTGTATGAGGAGTAGTGAGGTATTATTAATGATTTTCTGGCTTAGAATTTGCTTGAAGGGCAGACAAGCAAATTCAAGGTGATTGCAACGTGCAATTTAAGCTGTAATGCAGCCTCCTAATAAGAGCTTATATCTGCTTAGTGCAGTGATGACTGCTGAGAAAGATAATACACATCCTGAAACTAAAGCAATGGAAAAAGATGGTATCGTGTCACATTATTCAGTATTATTTTGCCTGTCAGTAGTATTATGCCTTTTATTCTAAAGGAACCAAACTAGGAAAATCAAAACGCAAAGAAGCAGGGTTTCAAAATCACTTTTGACAACAATAATAAAATATTTCTATAGAACACTTCACTCAGTAGAGATTCTCACCCAGAGATTTTTAGTTAATTGCCAGGCACTAGACAAAGGAATTGCAGAAACTCTTCCATTTCTGAGGCAGAGCCCCTAGCAATCCTACAGGAAAAAATCAAGGACACAGAACCTCCCCTCCATGCCTGTAGTCTCTCCAAGCCCTGCTCACTGCTCCCATGCCAGCTGTACCCAGGGGAGCCACGGAAAAGAGAGGCTGGCTGCAGACAGCTCCTCAGGCGTGGGCCCAGCAGCAGCAGGCAAGCCTATGGACATCTCTTTCATCCTAAGTTCTTGGCCATGAGGACACTGGATAGTTTTAGAAATGCTGTTGTTCTAAAATGGCAGCAAAATGTGTGCTTTGAAAGGCCACAGTGCCAGGTCAACCTTACTGCTAGCATAAGCACACAGAAAACAACAGAGCCAAAGCCACAACTGGTTCCTTGGGCAATATTTATTCTACAGAGACAGGGTAGATGAAGGATTTGGCAGAGGCCAGAATCTCCCTTGAAAATGAAGAAATTTGTGTCTTTTTATTTTTTTTAATACAATACACGCTAGTGCAGTTTGCAACCACCTTTCAAGTATGGCACATTGGAGGCATTCTCCTGTGGCAGTTCCAACTCTAAAGGAGTTAGAAAGAAGGATCAGCACATCTACAAAAAAATAAACAAAATGAAAATAAACTAAACTACTTGTGAGAAGTGTCTTCAGCTTCTGCAAGGCTGAGGACATCCTCACCCTTCAGGTTTCTGAAAGATTGAGAATCCTCATTCTCTTCCCTTTTGTGTCCCTCACACAAGACCTGCTTTTGAGGAGTCAGTGTGAGGCTACATACAGCCTGGTGGCTTTGCACACCTCCTTTTGTCTGGAGATTGCAATCACTTTGGTTTTGCAGTGCTCCACAGCAAGCTTGGCTACTGTACCTGTCTCACAGTAAGACATCTCCTGAGTTGTACAGAAATCAGATGACAAAATATGAATAAGTTTATGGGCATGTGTCCAGCTTAGGAGCTTCTGGACCTCACCAACTCCAGCTACTGTTGCTGCTCCTCAGAAAGCAATAGTATGAGATGAGGACCAACAAGGGGAGATTTAGACTGAATATAAGGAAAAAGCTTTTGACGATAAGGGTAATGAAGCATAGGAACAAGTTGTCCAGAGATGTGGTGGATGCACTGTCCTTGGAGACACAGGCTGTACAGGGCTCTTGAGCACCTGACCTAGCTGTAGGTGTCCCTGTTCATTGCAGTGTGTTGGACTAGATGGCCTCTAAGTGTCCCTTCCAACTCAAACAATTCTATGATTCTATGAATAATTTTCACTGGACAGCAGCTGGTGGCACTAGGCAATTCACCATCCTTCTCACTTCACAAACACGTGGCAACTGATTTAAGAGCAGCAAAAGCATTGGGAAAGTAGTGGGAATATCTTACTGATTCTATGAAATGTATTCAGTAATATTACTAAAATATTTTATTCACTATGACACACTGTATTTTGTAAGCAAAATGCTACAAGAATATTTGCAAAAAGTGAAACCATTGCTTATGAGTTAATGTTTAAACAGTATATATCATAATTAGCTAGATTTTTCTGCACTAATGACAAAATTAATCCAAGAAACTTCTGAATCATCTTTGCTTTGATGCACGTATTTCCAGCATAATTGACCAAACTGATTTAATTATACTAATTGGTTGCCCAAGGTGCTAACTTTAGATTGACTAAGATGGACATGAGTGCTTTTCAGCCCAGCCTTCTTAATTATATGATCCTTTCCATCATCCCACTGAGCTTGGAAAGTTTCCCTCCTTTACAGCTGGAAAGAGCATGTAGACACTAGATTGAAAAGGGCTCTTCTCCCCTCCAGAGGCATTACATTAGCACAGAATTGCTGTTGCCTTGCCCAGATAGTGCAACATTCTGGCTATCAGTGAACTGTTAATAGAAGATTTTAGTTTAGCATACCTGTATGTACTGCTCTAGCCATATATTTTCTGATAGTTCCTTTGTAAGTGTGTAATCAGCCTACCAAGTCATTCGTATCATCTTCTTCCCTTTGGCTATCAGCCTCTGAAGGTTTGGTTCAGGTCTCTTTATGTTAGTGTCACAGTTAAGTCATGCCTTAATACATCACTATTTCATAGAATCATAGATTCACCAAGTCCTCCAAGATTATCCAGTCCAACCATCCACCTGCCATCAATATTTCCCCAGTAAACCACATCTCTCAGCACAACATTGTACTGTACAAATGTTGTAAACATTTCTTGAACACCTCCAGGGGCAGTGACTCAGCCACCTCCTTGGGCAGCCCATTCCAGTGCCTGACCACTCTTTTGGAGAAGAAATTTTTCCTAACGTCCAACCTGAATCTCCCCTGGTGCAACTTGAGGCCATTCCCTCTAGTCCAATTGCTAGTTATGTGGGAGAAGAGGACAACTCCCACCTGTCCACAACCTCCCTTCAGGTAGTTGTAGAGAGCGATAAGGTCTCCCCTGAGCTTCCACTTCTCCAGACTGAACAATCCCAGTTCCCTCAGCTGTTCCTCATAAGACTTGTGCTCCAGACTCCTCACCAGCTTCATTGCTCTTCTCTGGACACACTCCAGGGCCTTGATGTCTTTCTTGTAGTGAGGGGCCCAAAACTGAACACAGTACTCATGGTGCAGCCTCACCAGTGCTGAGTACAGAGGGACTATCACTTTCCTGCTCCTGTTGGCAACACTAATTCTGATACCAGCCAGGATGCCCTTGGCCTTCCTGGCCACCTAGGCATATTAATTGTATTTAATATAGAATATAGAATGATGTCTATTCTATATAGAATAAAGTCTAGGATCATCAGTGTGTCTTGACATCAGGTGTAGTTATACAGGGCAGGGTAATCAGTGCAGGCTAATAAGTGAGCAGAATCTGGAAGGTTATAGGTGGCATGAATGGTCTTAGAAGGGAAGATTCTCCCTGTTTGCATAGAGAAATACACTACTTGCCTTACCTGTCACTTCACGGGAGTTTATTTGTATTGAATGTCCTTGAAGCAGCTACATTGTGCATAGTCCTGGAGGCACCATTGCTAAATTTTGTGGTCCTTAATCAGAATAAAAGTATCTGATTTAGTTAAGGTAACTTCTGTAAATTGTCCTCTCTTAGCGCAGATGGAAAACACTGAAAACAAAGTGCAAAATAATTCATTCACTTGGCCATCCATCCAAACTCTTCCTGAGAAGCATTTTAGATAAAGAGTTTTGTGCTTTTTTTTTCTGTGCAGGGATAGGATTAGAAAAGTGAATGACCACATGGAATTGAATTTGGTGAGGGACATGCAAGGCAACTAGAAGGGCTTCTACAGGTATATCAGCATCAAGAAGGAGACAAGGGACTTTGATAGGCTGAAGAAATGGGACAACAAGAATCTCATTTGTCTCAGCAAAAGGAAATCCAAAGCCCTGCACCTGGGTAAGGATAAACCCATGCATCAATGCAGCCACAAACTGAATACAATAAACACTTTTTAAGCATGAAAATAAAGCTTGTTTTTGTTGTTGTTGCTGGGGTAATTAAACACTGGAGCAGGCACCCAAATGGGTTGTGCAGTCTCCATCCTTGGAGATATTCATAACCAGACTGAACGTGGCCCTGAGCAACAGCTCTAGCGGCCCTGCTCTTAGCAGGGGGCTTGGATTAGACAGTCTCCAGAGGTCCCTTCCAACCTCGGTGATACTGTGACTGTAATAATTTACAACATAAAGGTAACTATAAACCTCTACTACAGAATTTCCTGATAGTATGAGTTCTTATTTGGGTGTTACCTGGAGACTGATCAAGTATTCCTTGTCATTCATTCAACTACAATCAAGTGTCCTATACACTAGTTTAAAGCAAATGATTAATCTTCACCCTTTCAGTGCCTCTTCAAAAGAAGTACCCTACTGAAAGTTGCTTACTGGACTGTCAATGTAAATACTAGATAAAGGCCATGCTGAGCTTTGCATCAAGGATTAGGAGCACATATCTTGTTTCCAACGTTACCAAAAGCTCTATAACTTCCAACAAGTGATTTCAGCAAAACCACCAAAATTTGTGTCATAACTGCCTAGCTGTTATGTATGTATATCTAGCTGTTAACGTGTACATGTATTCCATTGACTGGGCCCACTCTTTTGGTGATAGTGGTGTGCTGCAAGGGATGAGCAGTTCTGTGAGGAGAGGTGAACCCCAAGAGAAGGCTGGCAATGAGGCAGGAAGAGTAGAGATCCATGAACTAGGGCCATATCCCATTGTACCAGAGGATCAGAGCAGGTCCAGGAATGGTAACCATGAGCAGCCAAAGGCCTTGATCACCAGAAAGGTCTGTGGCAACAGTGCAAGCCCAGTGTCAAGCCAGAAAGGCAAGGGAATGAAGCAGAGTCAGGGCCAGCACAGCACAAGCTGGGGTGCAGGACACAGGTACATCCCTACAGTGCTGCTCAGACAGGGCCCACATGCAGCCTCTGAACTGAGGAAGAGGCACCCAGCAAGGTTCCCCAGGGATCTTTCTCACATAGCTCTTTCCAAGCAGCTGGACTCAAGGTTACAGCTTCATCATGCCAGAGCTGGCCTTGAGCAACTACATACAGAGCCATGGAGAGGATGCAGGAGAAGAAGTTGCAGAGCATCTATATGTGCTCAGGGCTGTGACACAAATCTGGCTCATATCTACTAGTTTCTAATTCTGTGTCTGCAAAGCTTACTCCCAGGCTCAAAACACTTGTGAGGAGCTCGGTGTCGTGCCATCCAGTTGTCCTCCACATCAGATTAAGCTTTGAGGCCTTTTGAATTCTCCTTCCATGTTGTTTGCTCTTCTTCCATGAGGCTCCCAGCTTCGGAGGGTTGTGACCTTGCACATCAGGTGTTCCGGGGGCAAACCAGTAAGAAGGCAAAGGCATTTTGCAAAAGAATTGGTTAACCAAGGGAAACTTTTCTTTTTGAAGTATTTTCTGTTCTGCAGTACAGCAGTCACCAGTCACAGGCAGCATTTGGATAGCCCTTCCCTAAGTCTAATCAAGAAACATCAGTCAATGAACAAAAAGTGATTAACAGCTGGTTTAGTGCATTTTGATCTGGTTTGTTTATGTACATGTTTTAAATACGTGATTGTCTCTGCTCTGCCATGCCTTGAACATTAAAAAATATTTTAAGGGACTGGTGACAGAGAAGCACAGCATGACACAAATCACTCAGGGTCAGAAGCTACATATTCAAAAGCTTGTCAATTCAAGCAGAGTGGTGGCAGACTTCAGCCAGAAAAATGTAAGCCATGGAGAAACTGGATCTGTGAACTTGAATGAGACAGACAAAAATCATCAGTCAACAGATGGACATCGCCACTTTCATTTTGTTGTCTACTTATTACTTTGACAAGAGTATCATTTGTCTACTACTGATGAAAAAGCAATTGGCCCTTATTTAATGCAAGAATAGTGTTCTAACAGCTTCCAAGTTATACTGCAGGAGCAGAGCTTTGACACCCCGTCCTGAAATGAACATTGTCACTACCTGAGTTACGCAGTGGTGTAAAACTGCCGTTTGCAGAAGGATGGTTCAGTTTGAATTAAATGGTACTTACGTGAATCAGAGGAAAAATTTGAAAATCCATGGTTACTTTGGAGACAAAATGGGACTGGAGGACTTGGTGCACCAGGCCTAAAACCACCTGGAAGAGCAGAAGGTCATATAAGAATATTAACTCTTTCCAAATGCTTTTGACCATAGTTCTATCCAGAAGGGAATATTGAAGATAGGGCAAATGTTGACAATACTGAAGAATGTTGTTCTGCCAAAAGAATAAAAGCTGAGGTTGAAGGCTCTAATACAAGAAATCAAGAGAGATGGTGGGAGGTTATGTAAGCTCTCTTATCCTATGTGTTTCAAATTAGACTAAGCAAAGAACTAGAGGTTGTCTCACCTCGCATTTACATAATCCAGTTAATACAGAATTAGTTCAATAGGACTTAACTCAAATTTAGGTTGAATTTGGAATGCTAATTTCAGTCCAAAATTGTTTTTTTTACAGTCACTGTTCTCACACCTGTCAGTTAAAAATATTTACAGGGACAATTTCATTTTAAAATGCTGCAGATAAAACAAGAAAACTGCATAAACCACTTAACTACCCATCCTTGAAACCTAGAGAATGACACTCTGCTCTTGAACATCTGTATTTTTACTCAGTTGGCTTTTGAAAATGTTCATAAAATGTATGCAGTAGACATGAACAAGTTCCACTTGAGTAAATATGTATTGAATATGTATTGAACTAAAAATGTTTTACACGTAAAAACAAGTTGGAGAGAATTAATGTCTTCAAATATATGTTTTATTTAAATTTTAACTAAGTAATCATTTGAACACTCCAAGAGGGAACATGGCATATTGTGAAGAAAGCTAATTCAGCTTTCACTGCTACAGCTGACCTTGTGCGGAGATGTCATTTTCCTGGATGATGTAAACCACCATTTTACAAATGCTTGTCCTTCATTATGCACAGAAGTGTACCTTTCTTACTACACCTTAGTTTTGCAGACCCTCTATTCTCAGTGAAGTATGTTGTCCCAGCCCTATTGCCTGTGTAAGCTTACAAAGAAAGGAATCTACTGCACACAACAGAAATAGCTTAGAGAGTGCATATGAGATTGTTAGGGTGTTGGCCAGCAAGGTTGTTTTAAGAAATTCCTGCACTCCCCACCCCACTCATTCCCACTTCAGTGCTGCAGCTGATCAACCCATCAGATGTACAGATGTGACTGTGATGGTAACCTAGCACACACTGCTTGAGTGGTGCTAAAAACCTATCAGATCAAAGGAATAGTTCTTCACTGGTTGCCTTGTTGGTAGTTTTTTTAAACAAGGATGGTTTGTCTATTAGGTTACAGCCACTCTGTACTCCACTAGTAGACAGCACAACTCCCTGAGCTTTCAAAGGGTGAAATAAGTATTAGTTCACGTGACTTGCAAGAAGGAAAGTGAAAGGGTATTTCTGTCCTACAAGTACAGATTTCAAAGAAGATTAATTCCCTAATAGCACATATTGAGAACTATTGAGAACTATGCACATAAAAATCTATGCTGACTCGTCAACAGGCTCCCCCTGATCAGGTGGCCTGTAGTAGACAATTACAGAAAACTTACAACTTACAGATATAAAGAAAATTCAGAAGGCTCTTAGTCTATTGATTAGCAAGCAATGCAGTCAGAATTGGGCTGTAAGAGTAGAATTATTGAAAATAAATTTAATGGTGCATTTGTGTTAATAAAATCCTTCTTTAGAACTGAACAGTATCATCTCAAATAGATATGTCCACAGTATCATAGAATCATGGAATCACAGAATGGCTTGGATTGGAAGGGACCCCAAGAATAATCAAGTTCCAACGCTCTTGCAGCAGGGCCACCAACTTCCTGATCTGGTACTACACCAAGTTGCCCAGGGCCTCATCCACCTGATCTTTAACACCCCCAGGTGTTGAATACCGCTTGAATACCTCCAATATAAGCTTCAGCATTATGCAGAAATACTAAAAATATGTTTAAAGAAGGCATCCAGCATACCAGCATCACAGAGCTCCACTAGGGCTAACTTACTATTTGAAGAAGCAAACTGAACTAGGTCTGGTACCCAAAAAAGCCTGAATATAAGTATAAATATCTCTATATGCTATTGTGTGCAGTGTAGACAGGCCCTGAGCATCACCTGATTTTCAGTGCAGTATTATTTGATTTCAGGCTGACATCTCTGCATATCACATAGTTAGCCTGCTTTGCTTTCTGCAGTTTAGTCTACACGCTGGAGATAAGAAAGTACAAAGAGCAACAGAAAAGGTTTTATCAATGGTGCCTCCAAGGACACTGAAACTGAAATTCACAAATAATTGAACTATGATAGCACTGCCAAACAGCCCTGCTTTAATGCTGAGGCCACACCAACAGCTTAGCAGAAAAGACAACATGTCTACAGGTTTGAATGTGGCTCTGAACAGCTCCATAGTTTTCTAGGACTACTCATCTGTATTCCCTGATGCCTTTAGTCTCCACACAGAAGGCAAGTCCTTTCAGTGGGTGAGCTTCCCCTTTGTTCTCTATGTCTACACAGCCCTTAGCACACAAAGGTCACAGGTGGGGGGATTTCAGGAAATAGCATCTCACTAGTAAATGAATATATAATCTTACATATGCTTAGAGAGAACTTGTAAGCAGTTAGCAGTGAAATCAGTCAAAATGTTGACGTGAGCAACCACCTGCAAGACTGAGAGTAAGTAAAGAATTTGTGACTCTGTCCAGGCACCAGTCAACACTCTCAAGACTAAATAACTCAAGAATGCATCTAATCTAGCTCCTAGAGTATCTTCTGAGGGAATAGAAGAGTACTCAGAGTACTCCAGAGTACTCAGCTTCCAAGATGCTCCCTCAAATGACTAAAATGATCCAGAGATGTCACTGGTCATTTAGACAGCACCTTACATCCAGCAGAAATATCCCATAAAGCCGCATAGCACAGATGACTGTTTCTCTCATGACAGAGAGGCATCAGTCCAGCACAACTCCATGTGCATAAACTCAGCAGCATAAACAGCACATCTCCTTCATCCGAGCTACTTAGTTCCTGCCATAGCTCATCAACAGATTTACAACCAAAGCCACTACCTTTCTCCACTCCACACATATCCCAATCCCACTCCACCAAAAAAAAAAAAAGTCCACTTTTTCCAAAGTGATGGTCTCAGTATGGACAGATCCCATATAATATCTGCAACCAGTGCCTGATTCACACCAATAGAAAGTCAACTGGGGAAAGCAGCACAGCTGCTGACCTGCCCTTCCTTATCCCTTTTAGATGAATACACAGCCCTGCATCACCTCTTACACCAGTCATGCTTGCTCTATCTTTTGTACAACAAGTAGATATAAAAAAATGAAATATAAAAAAATGTTTAAAAGTCTGACGGAGGTGGGATTTACTAACATACAAAACATTTCCCATGCTGTATAAAATTCACAGCCCAAACCTGCTTGGTACCCTTCTTACTCATACCTCCCCGTCTCACTTCTCTGTGCTTTTTTGCCTCACAGCTCCTTGCAATTCTGATCTTCAGCTGAGTCCAGGCAAACCCTTTCTCTTACAAACCTTAGGCATCCAAAGCTGCACATAATTGCAATGCAGGCTTATTTGTAAGCGAGCCTTTGGGATATTGGACAGGTTACAGAAAGCTGACAAGACCACATGGAGCCAGCCTACAGCAAAAAGCTCGCACTGAAAGACTGTGAGCCTCAGTGAGCCAGAGGGGAGAACTTCCCTGTCCCAGACCTTCCCAAGCTCACCTGCACATGGGCTGACATTAGGACAGGAAAGCTCGGGTCACTGCACTCAGTAGCCTGGACTGGCCAAATAAATACCTGCAGAGAGGAGGGAGAAAAATGTGATAATGTCCTGAAAGGTGTCCTTGTGAAGGACTTTGTTACTGTTCATAAATATGTTGGTGAAGAAATGTTTTGTTACGTTTCTGAAAGGAATAAAATTTCTGTATCACCAAAACAAGCTCATTGTTGCATTTCATAATACCACCATTAACGCACATTTCCCTCTAGCACAGTTTGAAGAAACTCCTTGTGATTTGAAGCTGAATCTCTTTCCCTACTCACTGTGTTTACAGATCAGCCTATTATCATAGAGAAGTTCAATAGCTTGTGCATTTTACATTCAATTACGTTTGTACATTAACATTCAATTGCTTTTTTAATCAAATGAATGAGGTTTGGAAGGTTTTCTACTGAAAAGAAAAGTGTAAAAGACAATAATTCAATATAAGAGCCAAGGCCTGATGAATCAACGGCAAAGATTCTTTTTTTTCATAAACTTTGCATCAAATTTAAAGGAAATTGAATATATATATATGAATGCTTTTACTTTATTTTGATTTATTGAAATATCTTCTTTATTAAATCCTCAGATTAAAAGAACCATATATAATATCAACCTGTCTTGAAAAATGTACATATATTATCAGATTAAAAAAAAAGAGTGAAGTAGTACATTTCATACTCATTACCACTACAGCCATACTAAGCACCACTGATTTGGACACCTAAACCTGGTGGTCAGACTTTCATATCCATCAGGTATTCAGGCATTCTTATGCAGCACGTTTCGAAACAGGAGCACGTCATTTATTTGTTACAGAGCAGATAGGTTTTTCAGAGCATCTTAAGTTTGCTTTTCTCAAAGCAATGTGAATGCTGCCATCTAGCGATTCAGTAACAGTATATCCTTAGTCCGACCCTGTTAAACGTAGTTCCTGTGTTTTGATTCGGAACGGTTTGCAATAGGGATAAAAATGTCCAGTTGCAGTTCTGTTAACTGAAAAATATACAGGCACCATTCTTTGTTACAGTAACAATATAAAATTATAAAATTCTATTTTGACAGCAAACTGAAAAGAAGAACAAGGGGGAATGGTCTTAAACTGAGACAGGAGAGGTTTAGGTTAGATATTAGGAGGAAGTTTTTCACACAGAGGGTGGTGATGCACTGGAACAGGTTGCCCAAGGAGGTTGTGGATGCCCCATCCCTGGAGGCATTCAAGGCCAGGCTGGATGTGGCTCTGGGCAGCCTGGTCTGGTGGTTGGCGACCCTGCACACAGCAGGGGGGTTGAAACTGGATGATCATTGTGGTCCTTTTCAACCCAGGCCATTCTATGATTCTTTGAACAAGTCAAAGCTTCAAATTGCTGCACCAGAAGGTGAACAAGCTATTCACAGAATCGTAGAATCATAGAATGGTTTGGGTTGGAAGAGACCTTTAAGATCATCTAGTTCCAATGCCCCTGCTACAGGCAGGGACACCTCCCTCTAGACCAGGTTGCCCAAAGCCCCATCCAGCCTGGCCTTGAATGCTTCCAGGGAGGGGGCATCCACAACCTTGCTGGGCAACCTGTTCCAGTGTCTCACCACCTCACAGTAAAGAATTTCTTCCTAATATCTAGTCTAAATCTATCCCTCATGAATGACTTATTTTACAAATGTTATTTTTCAAAGGCATATACATGACTTTAGTTGAATGGGACAACTAATATATATAATTTAAAACCTACATATTAGTAAATTGTAGAAGATCCTCTTTCCAGCCTGAGATTAATCTGCAAAGGATCAGGATTTCTACAAAACACTTTGTCCAACAAATATTTTTATTATTATTCCATGAAATGTTTGGAAACCCTTTATATAGAGTGTCAACTGAACACTCAGCTTTCAAACTATCTTGTTTGAGTTCTGCCTTTGGCCAAATGGAGGCACTTTTGGATGCATATCTCTGCATACTCAAGATGTTGACCCAGCAATCACCCTACTCAATACCTCTTTGGGTAATCGAAAGTTGGAGACACTCAGGACTTGCCCAGAGAGTGGGCCATGGATGTCTGAGCACAAAGACTTGGAACTAGTAGAGTGGATTTGCACAGCACATTTCCACATGCCATACAGAGCATAATACACAGAGCAGTGCAACACCAGATTGTTGTTTGAGATTACTCAAGGGATATCTAGATTCTTTCTGGCTGAGCTCCTGCACATTGATTTGAGGAGTTCATTTGTATTTCAAAACAAATTGAGTCTTGTGATTCCTTCAACTTTCTTCCCTAGGGTGAGGAAAGGTGGTCTCACTACATGGCATATGTCACCTAGTTAAACAATCAATCTCACTTCTAAGTATGAAGGTAAGTATGAGCAAAGCTACCCACTTCCCACCTGAGGAAGAAAAAGCCTACATAAACTAGCACACACACAGTGGGACTCCGACTAGAAGCAAAATCTACACAAAGAGACAAATCTTAAATATAAAAGCCAGGAAATCTACATAAACAGATTTCCTACATCCTTACCAAACTTAAAACACAAAATGACGTATACCCCTACACAGGACTACTTTATAGAACTGTCTGGTCCAAAAACTGACCAACACCAGATTCATCAAAGGAAAATGCAAAAAAACACATGTTGCAACTTATGGAGTAACAGCCCTCAGATCCTTAATTCAAGCAACAGATTTGCCTCATTTTCAAACTATGAAGGGTTAAGACAACACGAGGCGCAGGCAGAACTGCCACATGCAGGGCTCCAGACTGCTTCACTGAAATCATTAGGAAAGCAGATGTTCCCCCATGTCTTCTGTAACAAAATCCTGATGACAGTTGTTCTAACATGTAGTATATCACAAGGCCCTAATTCTGCCAATATTTTTGGAAAAGCATACTTTGAAGTCTAGTGCTTTTCTACACACACAGACACACACACACACACAGCTGACTGAAAGTTACAGCTTCCTGTTAAAAGATGAAGGGACTCCATGCCATAAAATGACTAAGTCGATTTATCACAGATGCTGAACCACTCGGCCATTAAGAAGCAATAGCAAAAGCAATGTTTCCTATCACTAGAGCTATACTTATTTTTCAGTTTTACACATCACTGCTTGATGGTGGTGTGAGCTACAAAAAGCTTGAAGACAAACAAGGAGTTATCTTTCACGTTGCCAGAAAAACTTATTTATGGTGATGTGAAAACAGCATGTGGACATCTGTTTCTCCTAAATATCAGGAGCAATAAGGAAAATGTTTTATTATGGGTACAATGTGAGATATGCTGCTTCCTAATTCTGCATTTTTAATTTTCTGTGTGGCCGCTCATTCTAAAATCAAATAATCAAACAACTGGATACATTGCATAATTCTGAGTTACTTAATCATTGCATAAAATTTCACTCCCAGACTTGTGAAGTGTAAAGTAAATTTCCTTCTTATTTTATTTTCACAGAATCGTAGGGGTTGGAAGGGACCTCCAGAGATCATCGAGTCCAACCCCCCTGCCAAAGTAGGTTCCCTACACCAGGTCACACAGGTGGGCATCCAGGCGGGTCTTGAATATCTCCAGAGAAGGAGACTCCACAACCTCCCTGGGCAGCCTGTTCCAGTGCTCCTTTACCCTCACTGTAAAGAAGTTCTTGCGCACATTGGTGCGGAACTTCCTATGCTCCAGTTTCTGGCCGTTTCCCCTTGTCCTGTCTCCACACACTGCTGAAAAGAGTCTGGCCTCGCCACTTTGCTCCCCACACCTTAGATATTTATAGGCCTGGATCAGGTCCCCTCTCAGTCTTCTTTTCTCAAGGCTAAACAGACCCAGTTCACTTAGTCTTTCTTCATAGGGGAGATGCTCCAGGCCCTTCACCATCTTTGTGGCCCTCCACTGGACTCTTTCCAAGAGATCCCTGTCTTTTTTGTACTGGGGAGCCCAGAACTGGACACAGTACTCCAGGTGAGGCCTTACCAGGGCAGAGTAGAGGGGGAGGATCACCTCCCTCGACCTGCTGGCCACGCTCCTTTTAATGCACCCCAGAATGCCATTGGCCTTTTTGGCCACAAGGGCACACTGCTGGCTCATGGCCAACCTGTCATCCACCAGGACACCCAGGTCCCTCTCTGCAGAGCTCCTCTCCAGCAGGAGAACTGTTATTTTATTTTATTCCACGTCAACAGCATATTTTGCACCTTTGGTGTGGAGAAAAAAAAAAAAAAAAGGAAATACATTTCAGCTACTTTCTGCAGTCTGACAGTATGTCACATCATTCTTCTGATTCTGGAAAACATAGAGCTGCTATCTCACAAAGCTATTCCAAGTGCTACACAGGGGCATGACAGAATAATACATTAGCATTTTAATTTATTTTTCCTCTGAACAAGCAGCATATCAATATTGTCAGCAACGTGTGAGTAACCAGAGTACCGTGCTGTCATCTGCCACAGCAGGCTCAAGTTTAGCTATATGCTACCCAAAAGAAAAGCTTTGTTTCTGCTAGTCTTTAGAGAGCCAGACATTTTCCTGTAAGTATTCTTTTCTGACCATTGTTGCCAACTTACTTTTGTACTTCTGAATTAACAAACTAAACTTTCAGTCAAACTGAAGCTAGTCTGTCCTCTATCTGCCTAGTTCTAACACACCTATCTCCATTACAGCAGACCCTGCTGCAGCACAGCCTCCAAGGGCACACTGACTGCTCCCCGTAAAGCTCAGGCTGGACTTGAGGACCATGCTTGCAGCATCTCTGAAGGCAGGAAACATTAAATCTGAGGTCACCAAACATGAATTAAGTTTTCTGTGCTTACTCTGTGGGTACCCTCATTCAACACAAGAATATTGCAGATTTAGGCAGATAACATTTCACAGTTGCACACTTGCTCACAGGGAAGGACAACAAAGATTCACGCTTGAGATAGCTGGCAAATGGCCAAATGCAATTTGCAGCTGATATGTGGATTTCTATATTTTTTTTTCTAAAAGGGTTGGGCCTCTTCCCTTCCTGGGCCATGCTGATAACAGCCAGGTTAATCCAGTGCCCTCTAGGCCATGTGGAGCCTCAGATGAGCTCTCCTTGGTAGCCAGCTGCCCTTTCCAGATGTTTCATGCTCACCTGCTGTCTGGGTTGCAATACATACTACCTCTGCTTGTAGTTCAACCCTATCAACGTTGTGCATTCACACTGAGGATGGTTCTTGCACCTTAACAAACTGCTGGTTCACTCTGAGGTCAGTAGCTGCATCATTTTAAAGGCTGTAACATTACCTTTGGCTGACAGCTGTTATTGCCATTTATTCACTTTGCTGGAGGACAAATTACCTACTAATGTCTTCAGGTTTGCAAGGTAAGTAAGTATACAGATGCTTTATAGTATATAGATGCAAGGTAAATAAGCATACAGATATTCTACAGATGAGTTAGGCTGGTAAGAATAGTTAGACATAAAGGAAAGGTGCTCACCAGTGTTATAGGCTCACAAACAAACTCCACAAGGAGCAATCTCCAGGAAGAGATCCTTCCTCAGTGGAAGTCATCCTTCCTCAGTGGAAGTCAGCCCTTAAATGGGGTCTAGGAGAGGTGGAGCCTGGCTCCACCCCTTCCGGGCACACAGGTGAATTGCCTTCACCTGTGCTCCCATGGCTGACTCAGCGCTTGCCTCAGGTGGTTAATCAGAGGTTCAGGCCGTGATTCAACATTTCTCATACAGGTTTGAAGGCAGGAAAAGAGCTAATGAACATAGGTAAGATTTTCTACTTTTCTACCACATCTTTTTTTAACTATTATAAGTCATACAATGATTATATAGCTTTAGTGTGTTTCCATCAGTGTTTTGGGGGCTACTGACTACAAGCACTTTGTCTGCACAGCATGATTCCCATCCGATGTTTAACCAGGTCTCTGTCACACCGGCACTTGGTGTAAGGCAATGAAGTTGATTTGTAAACCAGCAAGTGGTTTTGGAGAATCCTTGCATGTTCTATTCGCAGCCTCACAACCCCCACATTTGCTAACTTTCACAGGTTGTTTTGGCATCCCACAATGACTTTACTGTTTGAATGAGGTTTTAAATAACTTGGACATAATTACAGACTCATATGCATAGACACATAAGCATATATGTTGCCTAGCTCACGTAAAATATTTATGTATTATTAAAGCATTAAAAAGTGAGATTTTAGGAAACTGATTTTTGTGAAAGTGCATGTAAAAATTAACCAAACACACTGTGGTTGTTTTGTTTAAAATCACTGAAGATACAGCTCATTTGCAAATGAGGATGAAGACAGTCACCAGAATAAACACACCGTCAAATTCTCGCAGATTCAGGTCAGGCAGAAGCAGCTTATTTCTACAGCAGCAGGTGAGGTTCAGCCCTCTATCTATGCAAATCCTGACTTAAAAGCAGAAGTGCAAGTGCTTACATCCACTTCCTGCAGATACAATTTGCTTTGTGATAAATGTCTGATATGGCAGAGCAGCATCTGCACAGATGGAGACTTGGTCACAATGGATGTGCCTGCATGTTTCTGATAACTGAGAACATGCAGCCAGGTGGCCTTGATGTGCATTTGAGCTGCTCATCCCCCTCTCACTGCTGATGCTGCTGTGTTTTTGAACAATTTTTGGCCTAACAAGGGCTGCTCCCACAAGACAATCTATTACTATATCTGGGGAGGGGCAGGTGTGGGTTAGGAAAAGGTTCTGCACCAGAAGGTGGTGGGCATAGAACAGGCTGCCCAGGGCAGTGGGCATGGCCCTGAGCTGCCGGCTTTCAAGAAGCATTTTGACACTGCTCTCAGATATAAGTCTTGAATTTTGAGTGGTATGTGGAGCCAGGTGTTGAACACAATAATACTTGTGAATCTCTACCAACTCGAGATATTCTATGATTCTGTGATTCTATAAGAGACTATTTATGCCTGTTTCTAGAAAACGCTGAACTAGTGAAAATGCTGAATTCTCTCTACTGAGATAAATGCTAAATAATATTTTTTAGGAGGAATCCTTTCAAGTGATCTATATAAACTGCTTGTAGCTTATCCTCTTACAGGTATAAAAAACCCAAACAATCTCATCACTTACAACTTACCGATACTGACCTGTGTTTCAGTCATCTTTCAACTGATTTATTTAATTTACTTCTATTTTCTGCGTAAGCCATGTATTAAAGAAATAACCAAACAGAAGTAGGAGAATTCTGAGATGAAGAATTATACCTTGTTCTTACGCTTTCCTAGAAATCCACTTATGGCCACTACTTTGATAGTTTTTTTCTATTTAGAGGCGAGACCAGTTTTCATTTCACTGAATCACAGAAAAAAAGATCAGGCTTGGAGGGATCTCTGAAGGTTGTCTAATCCAACCCTCTGCTCAAAGCACAGCCAGCACTAAAGCTACACCAGCTTGTCCAGCTGAGCTGCCAACACCACAGGGCTGGACGACACACAGCCTGCCAGTGTCTGAACACTTGCATGGTTAAAGAAAAGAAAGCCTATACTGACTTGCAGCATTGCTTGAATAAAAAATCTCAGTGTCACTTGGAATCACCAAATAGAATCATGGTAACATTAAGGTTTGAAAAGACCTCTAGGATCATCAAGTCCAACCACTGACCCATTACTAACATGCTCACTAAGCCATGTCCCTCAGTGCCACATCTACGCTTTTCACAGAATTCCTGGATCATTTTTGCACTGGAAACTACAACGTGGCACATTTCTAGAGACAACCCAGACCTAAATGAGGCTGAAAAGTAAACTCATCATCCAGGACTGGGATCCTGGTCCCCAGCTGGATGGGGCTGCCACCTGCTAAACACATAGTTCACCACAAACCTCTTATGTTTTGTGGTCCTGAGTGTGCCAAAGGTTGACTCACACTCAGCATAGCCAGTTAAAAGCAGGCACAGCCTTCTGACAGAAGCTTACAGTCCCAAAGCACCTCTGAAAGCACCAGCATAGGGAAAACCTTGCACTAGCGCACACATGGAATCACAGAATTGTAGGGGTTGGAAGGGAGCTCTTGAGTCCAACCCCCTGCTAAAGCATGTTCCCTTACAGTAGGTTGAGCAGGAAATCATCCAGAAGAGTCCTGAATAACTCCAGAGAAGGAGACTCTGCAGCCTCTCTGGGCAGACTGTTCCAGCGCTCTGTCACACTAAGAGTAAAGAAGTTCTTCGTCATGTTCAGATATAACTTCTTGTGTTCCAATTTCTGCCCATTGTCCTTTGTCCTGTTGCTGCATGCCACTGAAAAGAGCCCAGCCCCAGGCACTTGGCTCCTACACTTTAGGTATTTATAAACAGTGATGAGATCCCCTCTCAGCTTTCTCCTCTCCAGGCTCAAGAGACTCAGATTACTCAGCCTTCCTCATATAGGAGATGCTCCAGGCCCTTCATCATCTTTGTGGCCCTCCACTGGACTGTCTCCAGGAGACTCCTGTCTTTCTTGAACTGAGGAGCCCAGAACTGGACACAGCACTCCAGATGTGGCCTTACAAGGACAGAGCAGAGCAGAGGATCACCTCCCTCGACCTGTAGGCCATGCTGTTTGTGACACACCTCAGGATCTCCTTGGCCTTCTTGGCCACAAGGGCACACTGCTGGCTCATGGCCAATCCACTGCCCACCAGGAGGGCACCCGTGCTAGGCTCAACTAGGCCTGAAATCTTCGGTGTGGAAGTCCAGCTGCGCAGGGCTTTTAACATGATGGTCAGTGACGCATAAATAACGAGCTGCCGGCTTATATTCAGAAACAACAGCCGCAGTTTCACTGAGAGTTTTGGTGTCGTGGAGATCCAGCAAGCACACTGCGTCTCTCCCCGCAGAGAAGAGCCGCTTTCGGGTACACGACGGCAGCTCCGCGCAGGTGACAGGGACAGCCCAGGCGGGGCCTGCCTGCGCCGGGGCGCGTACGTAGGGCACAGCCCGGGCAAGGCCCCGCCCCGAGCCGAGGGCGGAGCGGCCGCTGCCGTTTGACTGCAGGCCGCGGCGGGGCTCGGCGGCTGTAACCTGCCTCGGTGAACGCGGCCGACGGGCCGGGTCCTTTCGGAGAGGCTCGGCTGTGACCGGCCCGGCGGGCTGTGGTGAGGAGGTCCGTTCGACTGGGAGCGGCGGGAGGGCGGCCGCGGGGCGGCGGGGCTGTCCCCCGGGGCGGGCCGGGGGCGGTCGTGGTGGTGCCGCGGGTGCGCCGCCCGGCGCTGCGGGCTGAGCCGTGCTGGGAGCACGGCGGGGCGCCGGCCGTTGCCGCTCGGAGGGAGCGACGGGGTCGGATCGTTCCGGGTTAAAGTGTCGCTGGGAAGCAGTTATTCTGTAAGTGGCTCGGTACGGAATTGAGGGGTTGTTTAGCAAAATTCCCTGCTCCATGTGTTCTGCCTGCTTTGAGAGGTTCGGGTCGGGTTGGGCTTGGGTTGTTCCTGTCTGCTGGTGAGAAGTCTGTTGGTGATGACGGGGAGCTGGTAGGCCTGCTCGTAATTAAAAGTGTTAAATAGCAGTCTTGCGTAACTGCGGATCTTGTTGGAATCGTTTCCCTTTCCCGGAGAACACGAGATAGTCACGATGCCTTTGTACGCGGTCCGGTGCTGGCAGCACAGCTGTGTAACAGGGCCGCCAACTGCCCTGCCGTGTGCTCACTTTCAGTTCCAGAGACGTGCTGGGTTGGCGCTTGAGAACTGACAGCTCTGCCCTGACACCCTGTGATGGAAGCTCAGGCCATGCACAGCGTCAGAGAGAAAGTTGGTTTATGAGGAGAAAATAGGCTTGAGACAGTAGTGCTGACAGGAGGACACTGAGGCGTGAGGGATGGCGGGTGTGGGTGCTGCCAGCATGAGGAGATGTGTGCTGGAATGTCGGACGGTGGGAGTTCTCTGAAGTCCTTAGTAATTATAAGAGAGTAGGAATTACCATGTCAGGTCAGATCACTGGCTTTCATATTATCCAGCCCTGAGTGCTTAAATATCAGCTGTAGGCCACCACTTAATGAAAAATTTAAGCACTACTCTAAAAAGACTAATTTAAATAAACTAAAAGGAAAAAAAGAAGGTGAAGTCAATCAGCTAGTACCTGCTATATTAATTTGAATCCTTTATAACATTTGTGTTAGATCAGTATGTTCTCAAAAATCTCAAAAGTTACCGATATCTTAATCGCTTTTTATAAATTAAGGCTTAAATTATTCTGTCTGCATTGTAGTTCTCCTTCATCGTCTTCATCTCTGAAATCAGCGGCTGACAGAGAAGCAGCTGACATACTGGAAGATCTCTGGATTAAGGGGTTGGTTTTGTTCTCCCATAGCCCCACCTACAAGTTTCAAATACAGGGAGCTGGAAAGCATGTGCTACCTCTGTCATTTAATCTCCTTAATAAGCATTAGGCGTCATGTTTACCTTTTCACAGTTAGAACCACAACAAAGCTGGATTTTTAAACTTTTTTTTTTTTTTTTTAATGAGGAGGAGTTTGCTGCGTTAGAGGAGGGATGGTCAGCCAGATAGCTGAGGTGTTAGCTTACAATATCAAATGGAACCCACATTGCCCCACTCCCCTTCAGCCTCCCTTGGCCGAGTCACTTGGCACCAGAGAGTATATCCGTAATGATGTGTGGAAAAGGGCTGAGGAATGAGTCAAGCGCTGGTTTGATCTGTGATTATCTACAGTGCCCATTAGCTCTTTTCTTAGCTCTCTTTTGGACCAGCTTTCTCAAAGACAAGTTCCTGTGAGTCTTACTGAGCACTAAGAAAACATCTGGCCCAGTTTGTACATCCAGCCACTGGACCAAAGGTTCAATTCTGGAGCTCTTGTATTTAGCAATACGCACTTGAACATTTGTTCTAGCTTTAAAACATAGGAAATAACAGCGTACAGAAATAGATTACAACATACTGGGCACTTAAATACGGTATTAAAATCATACACTGAAAAAGATAATGACGACTGATGTTCCTTGCATATGATCAAGAAACTACTTAAATGTTCAATTTCAGGCGATGTTTCTTCTTTTGTTCTAAGGGAGCGACCCAGCTGGCTTATTTACTTCAGTATACCCACCATTATTTTGTATTCATTTCAATTCGTTCTTATTTATTAATTTATTAAATTCATTCCTTCGGCCTGACTTTTAGTTATCCTGTATTAAAATCAACTGTGAATTCCTTCCTCTGTTTCTAAGTGCATTGTCACGCAAATGAATAGTACAGCAGTCAGTGCCAAACACGCAGCACAAATTTGGGATGTTTCAAACAATCAGAGATGAGTTAACAATGCTCCCACTCTTCTGAGTTGCTAAGCCTGTTTTTGTATCTCTGTCACACATGGCCATGCAGTGCTGCCTTGTATGCACTGGTCCTGCTGACATCTCGGTTTCCTGACACATCTTTTATTTCAGGTTAATAAAGATTGAGCTTTAGCGAGAACAGTGCTGTTGGCAGTACAATGAGCATTTTGAGTGGTACATTACTATTGCTCACTCTTAAGCAGAAATGCAGCTATTACTTTTGGATTTGATTTTATCTCTCTTCTTGTTTTACTCTAACAATTGTTAGGAAAAGTAATTATTTAAAATCTGTATAGTGTCTTTGCCTTAGCCACCCTCAACAAAACCAAATCAAAACACATGGGGCAAAGCAGGCGATGGTGCTGCAGTTTTTGTTCGCACAGGCAAGTAGTTACTGCCCTAAGCAGGGACTTCATACAGGATTAAATTCACAGGCACTAAAAATGTCAAAATGCTAAATGTTGCTCATAAAGAAGTAAACTGTGTTGCTAGGTTAAACTCTGATCTTCTTTCTTGCTCTTTTAAGCCTTTTCTGTTTTAGAAGCTTCAAATAATTTTTAGATCAGAGTTCTTCACTGTTAAGCTGTTTTTCATCTTTATACCCTCCTTAAAAGAAAAATGAATTTTCAGCAAATGCAATTGTTGATGCAAGGTGATGTTGTTTAGGAGTCCCTAGGTTTTTTTTTGCTAGCAAATTACTTGACGTGCATATCTTTAATTACTCCATATATTTGGTTAATGTCCATAATTTTTTATTATGAGCAAACTTAGTGCACTTTCTATGAGTGATGTAAGGACAAAAGAATGGTTCTTGTAGACCATAAAATCTTCACCACGGTGTATAATCTTTCATATAAGGATAAAGCTGCGTCTGCCAGGACATTCGCTCTTTCTATTTACTTTATTTCTGGTTGCTTGCGGTTGTGTTGGTCAGGAGCATGTTCATAGCTTCTAATCTTTATGCTTAGTGGTTACTAACTGCATATTTTTTCTTACACCAGTGTTGTTCTTCAGCCTAAATCAAAGATACCAAACCTATTGGCAGCAGGTCAGTCAGCCAAAGAATCTCCTCCAGCCCTAAATTCGTTTTTCTGCTGTGGAATGGGAAATGGGCAGCAGGGCTGGTGACTTGAGGGGCTTGTGACCTGTTCCACCAGGGCTGCCTTCTGCAGCCATCCCTCTCGTGTTCCTAACCACATGTCTGCTGCTGCGCTGAAATGCTTGCAGCTTGCCTTCTGCATGCAGTAGGGTTGTGTCGCATCATGCAGGAACAGGTGCGGTACAGACTACGTGACGCTTCTGTCATCTGTCTGCAGATGCGTCACTCACACAAGTGCCATCTGCTTTTTGATAATAAAGAGTGTGGGAGTAGAGCACAGCATTCAGTCTTTGCCTCTAAAATGTTCTTCACTTCTGAAGTTAGTCTGTTTTTATTGGAGGAGAAAAAAGATATTTATCTATTTCTTTTGCTTTCCTGCAATGGCATAAACCAAGAAGAGCTGGTGTTTCAGGGTTTTAATGAAAGTTTGGATTTCCATAGTTCTTTTCTTCCTTCCTGACTTTCTTACTTTCTTTATTTCATCCAGTGTGTTTATAGAGGCTAATCCAATCTCTTAGCCTTTGTTTTATTGGCTCGATGAGCCAAACTTATTTCCCTGGGGAGAGGTACTTGGTGCACCAGAAGTTTCAGTAACCTTCATTCCTCTTTCTGTTCTGGTGCAGCTTTATTAAATGTGGGTCAGCACTGTGTGGAGAGTCTCACCTGTGCTTGTACAGTGCTATTAACGTGTCGACGGTTTCCGGGCTGGTTCGGCCCGGTTCTGTGACTAGCGGGGCGGAGGGATTTCGCAAAATCCACGCCTCCAGAAAAGGGAAACAGGGGACCCCAAAATAATTAAAAACAGTAGCACGATCTGAGGAGAAACAAACTAATTTACTAAATATAGTATTGGAATGCAAGGTAACACACAATAATACAATATAATCAGAATTGAAGCTAATAAATCAAATATAATGAGAGAGAGAGATTGTCTGAAAGCTGGGTAGGCCTCACCATAACGCTGAGGTGAGATGTGCAGTCTGGTTGAGCAGCAGGGAGAGAGTCTGACGAAGAAGAGCCCGGTCAGATGACCTACCAAGGCCTTATATCTGTTCCCCCTGAGCAGAATGATGACAGCACAGCGAACAGGCTTCTGGGGAACGTAGTTCTTCTCTTCTGGGTGCTACCCAGAACACTTTAACTCCAATTGGACTACATGATGTTAGATGTGGAATACTGATAACCAAAAATCATAAAACCATGACATAATGCTACAGTGTGTGTAATAGAAATATTCTTATTTTTGCTCTGCTGATTTTTTACTTGCCTGTTTCATGGCCGTGCTTTTTGTAGCTTGCTGTCATTGTGGCTGACAAGCATCTCTAGATTTTTCTCCATTCTTCTACACAACTTACAGCAGAGAACTGTTTTGGTGGTTTTTTTTTCCCTGAAGATTTACTCTCAAAATAATAAGAAGTTGTTAATAAGTCTTGAATAATAAAATATTAATAGACTGTTGACAAGTAATATCCTTTCTTTGTTGTTGCCCACGATCGCTACTCTATTCTAGTATCATAACCTACACTGAACTGACAATGGCTTTCAGTGCTATCAGCACAAAATTTCAATGGAGTTTTTTTACACTGTGTGCTGAAAATGCTATCTTAGTCCAAGAACAAGTTGTGTTTGCTGCATTTAGCCAAGTTCAGTTAAAACAATGGATTTACGCGTTTTGAAGTTCAAATGAACCCACTGGATTATTTCCTGCTCTTTAGTTGTTCGTGTATTCCTCAAACAGCATGATGTGTGCATTCCAAAATAAAAATAGAACCTACAGCCTTTTGTACGTTCAGGCTTTTGTCACCTGGGGAGCAAGGAAGGGAAAACATCGGTCTTCTTTCTCCCATTGTAAACACTGTGAAGGAAATAAATAATTGCCTGTTTTCATGCTGTAAAGCAGAACTTTAACTTCAACTTCCCAGTTCCATTGGAGTGTTGATGTTAGTTAGAAAAGATTTATCATAATTTGTTTAAATCTACTGAGTACTTTCCCTTAAATCACTTAAATAAAAATGAACTGAGTTTGCAAGTTCAGCCTTTGTTTAAATAGACAAACTGTTAACCGGGTTTTTTTAATGTCATAGGCATTTTCGGGGGGCAAACACTGAAAGTAAGGGTAGCTTTATTTACTCCACTGTTCGGTGCTGATTATAATATTTTTTTAAGATGGAATGCTTAATATCAGGAATGTCTGTGTTCTTCTGATGCTTCTTAAGAAATAAATGTCTGGTGTAATTACAGGTGATGGTTACCGAGTTAAATTCTTTGCTGACTGGGAGTCATACATTCTAAAGGTTAATAGGAGATAACTGAAACATCAGAATTTGTACCAAGCATCTTGATTGCTTTCTGGTAATACACACAGTATGATCACCTTTAGAGAGGTTACTTCATTATAATGTGAACTTTATTTGGCTTAATCTATGAATACTCTTAACCAACTTGTATTCCAGTGTGCAGCAATGGAGCAACTGCGGGATCCAGTTATGCAAGAAGATGCAAATATTAAAGCTATTAATGAAGAGTACACAAAAGCCTTTATTTTTATCAATAAAGGACTACATGCAGATGAACTGGGTCAGAAGGAAGAGGCAAGAAGTTACTACAAGCAAGGACTTGACCACTTGCTCCAAGGAGTTAGCATTCCATCTCAGGATCCTGCATGTGTGGGACCCCAGTGGGAGTCTGCCAGGCAAATGCAACAGAAGATGAAAGAGACTCTCCAAAATGTGCGCACTCGACTTGATATTCTAGAACAAACCACTCCACCTGTAGGAGCAAGCCCTGCTGCAATGGATGCCCCTGCTGGAGTGTCCAAGTTGTACCCACCCATTCCTTCCACAGAAAAGCCAGAAAGGCCCCCCCCACCTAGTGCTCTGTTTGTACCAAGTCATCCACCTGCAGCAGATGAAAGTGTTGCAGCTGCAAGCCAAGGGCAGCTTCCATCTATGAGCCCATCATCTGCAAAACCTCTGTGTCTGCCAAATGAAGCACCTCCTGCCTATACTCCTCAGGCTACCAATGGCCATTTTACTGTGTCTTATGGCACAGACTCAGGGGAGTTTTCTTCTGTCAGTGAGGACTACTACAGAAAGTGTACTCAGCCACCTCCCCTTCAAAACCTGGGAGTGGATGCAGATGAGCTGATCTTGATTCCCCAAGGTGTACAGATATTCTTTGTGACTCCTGATGGGCAGGTCAGTGCTCCTTCATATCCTGGATATCTACGCATTGTGAGGTTCTTGGATACAGATAGTGAGATGGCCCAGAATCGTCCACCTGCGTTTCTTCAGGTAACGGGAAAATAATTTTCTTTAATTACATACATATGTCAAAGTTTTAAACAACAGTCTTCTTATGTTCTTGCTTTTCTAAGTCTTTGTGATGATATGAGGGATTTAATAGCCATTGGAAAAGATGATTTTCTGCAAATAAACAATTTTATGGCTTTTCTGAGAAAATGTCCTCAGTGTCTTCCCAAGGTTCTTGAGTGCTTACTGTTGTGATGAGTTCCATTTTCTAAAGGAATTGGTTAACATTTATTTTTCGTTTCATAAAACCAAATTCCCTTTCCTCACATTGAGAAGAGATGTTGATTCATATGTTGTAACATTGAAACGTTCAGTATAAAATAGATTTATGTAGTACCCAATTAGTCACAGCTAGTGATAAGGTATTGTGGGCAAATTAGAGAATCTTAATGAAGAACTTCAGAGCCCGTGTTAATCCAGGCTGTGAACCATACATGAAAAAGATGCATTATTTGGATATATTTTTTTAGTGCTTTCTTCTTGTGGGCACATTCTGTAACGCACATTGTATTTCTGATCCAGTTTCCAACTTGGGGTCTCCTTGATGGAGATCTCTTTGATGGAACTGTCTCAACAGTGAAGGAGAAACTTTGGCAAACAAACAAAAACCTATTCCTGTTTTTGGTTCCACTGCTTAGGAATCTTTAGCAGGGCAATGACAGCCACACATTCTCTTTATCCAATCATGTAGACCTATCCTGAGATCTACAGAAAGCAGGAGACACTGGGAGCCCTGATTTGTTTGGCAGTGCACTTCATCTCCTTCTGCAACTAGGCCTCAAGACTAGGCTTCATTTAAGAGGCTACCAGCCTGAATTATGATCCTGTGGAAATCAGTATTTTCTCTGTCAGAACATATCAAGACTGCTGTCTCCTCAGTCATGAAGGTTTTTGAGTTGATTATGGTTTGGTTTTGTATTTTTTTCCTAGATATGTAAGGCTTTTTTTCTTACTAAACTGTATGGAAAATCAACTTTCTAGTGCTAATCAGAGTATTCTATCTATCTTTTCTTTATAAAAAGATCCTTTAATTCCTTCATGTGTATATCTTTTCCAGGTTTGTGACTGGTTGTATCCTCTAATGTGCAACCAGTCTCCTGTTCTGTGCTGCAATACGGGAGTCTACATGTTCCCTGACATGATGTCGCAGATCCCGGGATCCTATGTGGGAGTAGTGTTGTCTTCAGAACTTCCAGCAGCTGACAGAGAGCTCTTTGAGGATCTGCTAAAGCAGATGTCTGACCTTCGACTCCAGGTAAATTCCCCAACTGCCTTTTGTAAACCAACGATGAAAGGTGGAAGTGGTGATATATCTGCCAGTTTATATTTAGTGTGTGTCTTACTGGCAAGCTCACCAGTGAGAAATATATAAAGTAGCCAAGATTTAAGGGTACCTAGTAATGAAACTGTAGCCTCTGTGAGATAAGGGTATTGAAATTATAACATAATACATTATAAGCACAGAGAAGAATTGGAAATCACTCTGGATATTTTCACTGTTTTTCCTAAAGCAAAACATAGGCCCCAAAAGAAGATTTTCAGGAGAAAGTGGGATTTTTTTTCCTGTGGGTATACATGCACACGATCTATGTGTAGTTTGGATGACAACATTCAGGGAATATTGTTCACAAATGCAATTACAATTCAAAAATGTTAAGCAGCTTCAAAGACGGCCTGTGAAAATATTGAGTACCTCAAAAATCTGCCTTCACATGGGATCTCAAAATAGATTTGTCTGATACCTCATTGCAGTAAGATTTTAACAAAGACAATGGGAAAAAAACACATAATCTAACAAAGATGCAGTCAGATACAGTGACTGGAAACAAAGTGGAGAATGTTACTGTAAGAGTACTGGAGCACCGTGTCAGGAAGAATGGTAATCAATAATCACTCAGTAGTTCATAGCAAGGTAATACCTTTTGTGAAAGATACCATCTTATTGAATCACCAAGACTTGAATGCAGTGGTGATGAAGAACCAGTCTGCAGCATGCCACGTAGGTGGAATTCTGTTAGAAATCCTGTTGAGTTCAGCAGGGAATCATATTAGCACAGAAGGCCGCTGCCTTTTACTTAAAAGGGAAAAGTGCTACAGACCGCGTGATGTTTCAGTGCAGGACTTACTGGATAAATTTGTAGTCTTTCCTGCATAGAAGTAGTTCCAACTGGATATCGATCTAGTCCCTTAATTGTCCTAATTGTTAATGTTCCCTGATATGATATCACAGGTGCCAGGATCCCATGAGAGAGTAGGGTTACCATCAGAGCTCCCCGCAACAGAGAGAGCGCATTTTGAAGATAAATTAAAACAGATGTCTGGCCACAAAGTCCAGGTAAATTCCAGGACAGTGATTCTAAAATTTTATAGTAACGAAAAGAAGGTCATAACTTAAGTACACCTTAAAACTGCTGAGATTCCAGACCTGTTTGACCACAGCAATGTATCCTCCCATGGTGTGTCCTGTGGTTTTGTTTGTTTGCATATTACTTGTTAAGAGCAGGTTCAATTGCTGCAGACTGTCCTGCTTTGCAAAACAGAAGCAGATTTCTGGATTTTTAATAACTTTGATATAGCACTTGGATATAACTTCCTTTTGGCAAATTATTTCAAAGCCTAATCTGCTGGCTATTTTATGTATGTTTTACATAGTAGTCACAAGGATCTAACTAGCAACTTCTGCTTAATGTGACTGTAGCATAGAGTTTTAGGCAAACCATTTCTGCACTGTAGCAGAGCCCGTAGAAGAGTCTTTTCATTTTTTTTCCACATGGTGACCCAGACTGCAGCAAAAAAATTATACCTGGAGCATTCTTTGGTTTTTGTTTGTTTGTTTTAATAGGTTTAAGGGTTTTCTTTAATTGTAGATATGTATTAAGGTTATTTTTTCTGCCCTGCATTCAAAGTGTTTTGGTCATCTGCTATATTTCTTGAAAATGAGGATTTCACACTGTGATCAAGCAGTAATTGATGATATCCTGCAAGTCAGTGATACTTTGTTAATCTTCTGGGTAGCAACTTACTGAGACTTTAATCCAGTCTTCCCTGTTAGTGTTCTTGTTTGTTTTTTTACCGTACCAGTCATCTTTGTGCTCAGTGTTACATCCTGCTGATTCTTCAGATGAATCTAAGAATTCCATGCGATATCAAATACTATTTCATATTGTGCATTCTATTCTGTTTAAAGGTTTCATCTATGAACGTTTTCATATATGCTCTTCCAGATAAAACAAAAATATTTTCTTTCTATCCCCCACTAATAAGCATTGTTTTCAATCTCTGAAATGCTTATTGTTCTTTTATTTTTATTTTTTTACATTGCAAAAGTACTAAAAATAGAATCCTAACTAAAACCCAAATCCATTACATTTTTTCTCTGCCTTTTCTAGTTAAAGTTCAATTATACATTGTCTGTGAACTGTGTGATGTTACACTTCTTAGAGACACTGAGCAGACTGTGGTGGTGATTGCTATGTTTGAATGAGTGGTGTCTACTCAAGAAACTCTAGAGCTTGACATGAAATTGCTCAGAGCCTATCTGCCCAACTTTAAATGTGGAGCAGTTATCATGCACAGCTTGGCATGTTCCTTGGCTGTGCCAGTCTGCAAAAAGCATCAACAGCACGGAGAATGAATAATGTCCTTTATTTTTGGACTTGAGAGGAAAGGATGGGGTGCAAACGACAACAGCTGCATTCTTCTAGTGCAGCTGGATTCTCTGAGCAAAGACTGCAGTTCCCATACTGGATAACAGCAGAGTTGACTTCTCTTTGAGGAGATAAGAATGATAAATGGATAAGTCCTTCATTGCTAGTTAACTTGTGCTGTAGGTTATGCCTACTTAGTTGACCATATGGCCTTACTGGCAAGCAAATCTTCTTGTAACTGTATGAAGAAAGTGTACAGTGAGCAAAAGTAATCGAATTTGGAGGAATACACAGAACTGGCTTTTTTTGATAATGGATATCTTGGAAGTGGACTTTCAGATATTTATTTTCACTTGTTAGCCTCCAGAAGCCTCCAGTGATGTGATTAATTTGCCTCAGACTGTACGTATCCAACCACATCCTGAAGAAGAGGAAAATCAGAGAGAGTTGCCAGAATGGAGTGAGAAGGTTGCCCGTGGAATCTTGTCAGGTACTACTGTAGTAAGAGGATTACATTAAATATAAACCTCTGCAAGTCAAACAATATTTTCATCTAACTGTGTTCTAGTAGAAGCTGAGTAGTCAGAAATGATTATTCACGAGCTCCATTTCTAATAACATGAAGGATACGTTGGTGTGCTCTGTGAAAACAGCACAGAGTTTGAATCCCCTGCCAACGTTCTTGCTCACTGCAAATGGGTTAGACTCCTAATTTGACTATGTAAATTAGCTGTTGTCCCATGTGACTCAAACCACTGTGATACCACAATTCTACTCATGTTTAAGCAGTTATATTAAAGGAGATATCTGTTGGTGTTTCTGCTGATAAACAGGTTTTTTTCCTCTGAGAAGCTTTGGAATACGCAAGTGAGCAAAAGATTGGAATAAATATGAATGTGCTAGAAGGGCAGAGAGGTTAGGTTGAACATTTTCAGAATGTTAATAGCACTGAGACGATCACTTCTATCACTTCTGACCCTGCTGGGACCTGGATATTAAAAAAAAAAAAAAAAAAGCCAACCAAAAAAACCCACCATTAACAATTGAGTTTCTGTATTTAGCTGACATTTGGACAAAGAATGGCTGTAAATGAACTGCTAAAACGTAGGTGGTGTAGGAGCAGAATTCATTGCAGGAATTCATGCTGGCACAGTCAGGAAAGAATATAATTGCGGAATGTAATTGGGAATGTTTCTGAGATGGGTGTCGGAGAAGCAGAGGAGGGAAAGCTGTAGGAATTCTAATCTCTAAAACTCCACATGTTTTAAGAAAAACAATTTTTGCCCTGTAGGTGCATCTTGGGTAAGCTGGGGCCTCGTAAAAGGAGCAGAATTTACTGGGAAAGCTATTCACAAAGGAGCTTCTAAACTGCGAGAACACATTCAGCCAGAAGAAAAACCTCTGGAAGTCAACCCAACTGTAGCAAAGGGCCTTCATGTAGCGAAACAAGCTACTGGAGGAGCTGTGAAAGTCAGCCAGTTCCTAGGTATGGTGTTCCACCTCAGAGCATATTGTGTTTTTGCCTTAGCTGGTTTATTTAGCCAGCGAATTTGAGGAAGGACTGATCTGATAAAATTCAGAGACAGGAGATAACCAGGTACAAACAACCAATGTGAGGGATGTGCTTTAGGAATAATTTATATTGTATGGCCTTGATGCATCTTTTTCTTGACCAAAGTAATATCTAGATAGCAGAGCGTTTCTCTGGTTTGAAGTTTCATGTGTTTATATACATATTTAAAGTTCTAAACAGTTCAGAATGGTGTCTCTTTCTTCCTACGTTAATCACCACATATTTTAAAAGCTATATTGTCACTGACTATTAACTTACATTTCATTAGTACAGAATGTGTATGCACATTTGTTGATACATGCACCTGCAAAGCAAGCCTGTTAGACTATGTGTAGACTTCCAGATAGTAATCACTTGGTGTTCAGAGGTTCTTGGGAATCATAAGAGCTCTCAGTAACTTCATTCTGTTATTTATTTGTATTGATGTTTATGTTTAGTGTCTAGTGACTCATCTAAGTTTACTTTTAAACTGTGCTGGATGATACCTAACTACTTTGAAGAGCTGGAATGATTCTAAGTGTTCTCCAAAAGACGAGAAAGGAAAGAAAGACATTTTGTTCTCCATCTACAAGTTGGGGATAACTAAGCAATGGAAGCACTTCTTTGAAATTAGAGTACCTGTTTATTTACTAGTGCTTCTAGATCAGCCCTACTTGATTCTTACGAAATTGAGCTGAGCAGAATTCAGAAAACAAGTTTTGCTTCTATATCAGTTCAGTTACTTAAGCATGGATTCAAGTTTCTCTTCAGAATAAGCATATTTAAACAGAAGTAACATTCAAAACTTCAGTGAAGCATACTTTTGATTTAGGAGTAAAGACTCTTATTCTGTGTTCTAACTAAGTAATCTCCATACAATTCTCCTATGTCAGTTGAGGGAGTATGTTCAATAGCAAGCTGTGTTGGAAAGGAGCTGGCTCCTCATGTGAAGAAGCATGGCAGCAAATTAGTTCCAGAATCCCTTAAGAAAGACAAAGATGGCAAATCTGCTCTTGATGGTGCCCTGGTGGTAGCAGCAAGTGGAGTTCAAGGTAACAAAAATTCCTTCTGCTTTTTTTAATTGCATACTTTTCAGTGCTGTGAACTCAATTAAGCTCTTCATTTTTACAGGGTTTTCAACAGTGTGGCAAGGTTTAGAAAGTGCAGCTAAGTGCATTGCTAAAAGTGTTTCAACTGAGACTGTAAGAACTGTGAAACACAAGTAAGTTATGTTTTTTGATGGGTTTCATCTTCTACAGCATATTGTCATTGTGAATGAATACTAGCAAAAAAAGCTGATGAAAGTGAAGGAAAGCCACTAAAATACCCTAATTATACAGCATATGATAAGCTGCTAAGTGCGCAGTAATGAGCATCTCCTGTGAGTAAAAATACAAAATGAATGAGTGCTTCTGGTTAAATATATATATTCTTTCTGGAACTATTACAGATTCTGGCAGTGTTAAGACATAATGTTCAGATTTATATCGTTGTTCTACAATGTGTCATTATGGAAGACAAAAAGCAGCCATTTTAGACCTCTCAAATGTGATCCTGAGTTTCTGTAAAATTAGCTGGACCTCAAAAAATGAAAGAACTTCAACTATCAGTAGGTTACATTAAAGCAAGGAGGTACAAAAGGAAAAGTATGTAAGGAAGTCTAAGGCATAAATGGCAATAATAAAATGAAACCAAGTAGGCTGGACTTGCAAAATATACGCGTTAGAAAAGGGTAGTGTGATTTGTGTTACTAAGATGATGCAAAGAACTAAGCTGATAAATGTTAGTACTGAAAGATGTCTTCCCTTATTCTCCAAAGCACCGAAATACCTGCAACATGTATGAAATGCACCCCTCCAAAAGGATGTGCTGTAGGTATAGTTGAATATGGAGAGTAAGCAAAAGCATGTAGGTTGAGTGGTGACAGTGATAAGGATAGCAAATGAGATGCTAAAAAGGGTTGCTGAAAGTTCATCCAGGCTACTAGCAGAGGGTAAACAGCAGGAGATAGTACTGGGTTGGCTGGCAATCGGGGTTCTGTTCTGATGCATTTTAAATAGGTTTGATGGCAAGCTAACAGTGGAGCTTTCTCCCTAATATTTGTTTTCAGTAGAAATGTCAGGAGGTATTTTACTGGTGCTTTTTCACATACATTCACACTAATGTTTTCTTTTAGATATAAAAATAGGAAATGCGGAGATCAGCAGGCAACAACCACTAAGTGAAAGGCAAAAAGTAATTACAAGTTATTACAATACAACTTAAAATATTTGATAATTGAGGATTTCCTTCATGTTTAGACTATCCTATTACGTAACTGTATTAAAATTCTACATATCTCTTGTGTACTGGTTTTTGTGTCAATGAGAGAAAGACATAATTCCATTCTGAGTACTTTGAACTAGCTAAATTCCCCTTAGTGGAAACAAAGCTAAAGGAGCATTATTGTAGTCTCTCTTAAGTCAACAAGAAACTCAGCTAAAATTTAGCTCCGTTGCCTTTGCTGATGGAAGAGATGCTTATAATATGAGTGTGATATTCAGAACTGGGGGAGAACATTGTTTCAGAAGTAACAGCTCTGCAAAAGTACCTGGCTGCTGATCTGCTGGGTTTTTGCCGTGGTATGAACACCTGCACTGTATGCATCTCCCCAGCTTTTTTCTTTTCTTCTTTTGTACAAGCAATACGATTCAAACAGGCAAAGGTAAAAAATCAATTATCAAATATTTAAGAAATGATTTGTGTTGGATAACCTATAGTCTTAACAAAGTACAACCCCCTACTTCAATGATATTACAGAAACATGGCTTGAAGTGAAAATAACTAATACAAAATCAAACTGACAAATAGTGCTCCTTTGCTGTGACGTTAATTCTGGGATCTGCAAATCAGACAGTGGTGATTCAAGGACGTCACTCGAATCAGAGAATTAAAAACAGGAACAAAACAAAAATGCTGATTCTTTTAATTGTTTTGTTGTTGGCTATAATGGTGGACATTATACCATGGCTGCTGTTCTGATAACATGACAGGTATGGTTTTTTTGGATGCTCTGATATTCTGTGCTTCACTTTGGCCTTATTTTGAGGTCCTCTGAGAATCTTTGGTCATAAAAAGCACAGGGAAAAGTAACTCCACTAACTGCTGAGATTCTAATGTTGCAAGAAATACCTCCCTTTGGCCTGGATTGTCTGCTTACAGTGCTATCTCAGGAAATGTCTGGCTGATAGGAAAAACTGGAGTTTTTTAGATAGAAGGACAGAAGCATAGCGGTGTCTTTAAAGAAAAATCAAATGCTGGAAGAGCAGCCTTTACTCAAATGATTTAGTAATTTCTCATTTCAATCCTTAGACATTTGCCTGTCTGCTTATTCTTTGTATGTATTTAATTCTTTTTAATTTTGTATTGTCTGTATGTATTTAATTCTTGCTTTCAGAAGAATAATGGCGAAGAGAAAAATACTAAGTATACATTTACAAATCTGTTGTCTTTCTTAAAAGGTATGGAGATGATGCTGGCCGTGCTACTGACAACGCTATGAGCTCTGCAATCAACGTTGGTGTTACAGCATTTAACATTGACCATATTGGTATCAAAGCTGTTGTAAAGAAAACTGCAAAGGAAACTGGCCATGCTGTATTAGATGAGTATAAAGTACTAGACAAGGAGAAAAAGGATAAAAAATGAAAACAATGAAGTATTTCTCAAAGCCTTATACTCAAGATGAAACTTCATATTTAGAAGTAACCACACTGCTAATCTGTGACCTAATGCAAATCATACTGTGCTCTTCGACCAACTGTTACTTACTTTGCCATGGGAAAATACAGAATGGGCATACAGATTTCTTAGGAGGAGAAATGAAAGTATCCTTAATTCCTCATTCTTTACTGATGCAGGGTATGAGTTTTCAGTTAATCAACTTGCCTCTGTAAGCACTTTCTCAAAACATAATATAGAATAAGAGATTAATACAGAAATGTTATTATAGATGTTTTTGTAATACACTATATTTGTAAAGAAGGTGGTGATACTGAACAAATAGGACTGCTAATTCTGATAGAAATAGGGTTACTAGTTCTTTTTTTTTTAACTATCCTTAAGTTAATTTCACTAAAGCAAACTTTCGTATTTAATATGGACTTAAATATTGTGTCTCATTCTTTCCTTTGTAGAGAATTTCTCTTCTCAGCTACTAAGCAGCTAGTCTTATCCAATTCTCATTTTAGAAGAAATGAAAGATGAGCCTCAGGTAACCAGATAGTCATTTCTTTTAAAACTTTTTTTTTCCCTCAGCATATGAGCAAACCAAAGATTTGAAGTATTTATTCTAATAGCTCTAGCTTTTACACCTCTAGAAAAATGTATTTTCCAGGAGAGTCCATAAGGAATATTTAAAGATTCTATGAAATTGAGATTTTTATATAGAGACAATGTCTGTTTTTGCATAAATGAAAATATTTTTCTTTAAAAACATTCTACTGAGATCACTGGAAACTTCTATGCATTCTGTACTTTTCACCAGTCCAGAAAGATTTAGAGTACCTGATGGAAGGCATTACGTATTTGTTTCAGCACGTAGTTGTAACTGTCAGCATCTTTATTCTACTGAATTCCTGGTTGCACAAGGGACATCTCCGAAGTGTATAACAAGCATTTCTACTTAGGAGATGTGTGTGGAATGGAATAGATACTTCTATGTAGCTTTTTCATTTTGTTCCTCGTGTAACTTATTCCTATTTCAACTGTAGAACTCTTGAGATGCTTTTCTACTGCTACTTATTTAACAGTTCATTATTGAGTTTTAAAGCTGCTATACATTCTCATCTTGGCTGGACCTGCAGCAAAAGAACACCACGAATTTACAGCTTGTCTCCATTTTAAGTAATTGGAGAAAATAACTATAAATGGTTGTCAGCAAGTTATCACAGTTATAAAAAACATCTGTTAGAATCGTAGTAAGTGCACATTTTGTGATAGGTACTGTAGGTTGGGGTGAAAAAAATGTGAAACAAAGGAACTAATCACTTGAAGTGTAACTTTGATTGATGAGAATAAAAATAAAATTGGTCAAATGGTGCTTGGCCTCCTTATGATACGAAGTTACTGTGAAGTGACTGGAAAAAAAATAGTACTTCTGAAGTAATTAAAAAAAAAAAACAGTCCAGGAGTATGCCTACAATGGAAATATGCTCAGCAATTAGAGCTTAAAATATTTCAAACTAAAAAGGCCCATCAGAAGCACATCATAACAATTTCTGTTACTATGGTCTATCGCTTGCCAGCAAATGTAACTATTTTAAGGCAAATACAGATTTTGTACTAGCCAAAAGGATCTTTGTTGTCATCAGTCAGTTTTGCAACAGAAATGTTTGTATCTTCCTTCTCCTTGTCATTTGGGTTTCATAGACAGTACTTGCCCTTTAGTTCCATTGATAAACTATTAAAACCAACTCACTGTGTTAAAACCAGCAGTTAAAATTGAACTGTCTTCAGGAGACCAACTTGTAGCACACTGAGCTGGAAAAAGATTGAAGTACTATCAGTATTAGGCCAGGCATTGTGCTGTTCAACCCACTCTCACTGTCCTCTTCACATGTACTCAGCCTTTCAAATTTGTCTAAAAATTAAAGCTTTTTTTAAAATTGTGATATATCCATGATCTTCTTTTTCACATTATTACAAAGTTTAGTCAATCTCTTTACTGAGTCTGTTGTGCTGTTGAACTTATCCAGCTTCAGCTGTCTCTACTTAGGCCCTGAGTAGCAAATCCATAGGCTTCTCTCCAGCTCCTCTACCATACAGAAAAGGTTTCACATGCTTACTGTGTTAACTCAGCCCTTCCTTTTATACACTATATCAGTTCCCTAAGCCTTGTACCTTAGGTTTGTTTTCTATTCTCAGCTTGGTATGGTTTTTACTTTGGCCATCTTTTGATGTATGGCAATCCTTGTAGTACTCTCCCTAATGCTGTTTCCTGAGTGCACTGCAACTGGATTTTCTAATGCACTGTTGTTTCCAAATTCATTTATTCAAAGCTTTTCTGCTACAGTATTGCTCTCAAATCCTGTATTGAGAAGATTACTCTTAATGATCTCTACGTCATTCCAAGTTACTGCAGCCTGTGGCATCTTCACCATTCTGTAGGTATAAACCACTATTAAGCCCTCAACTAAATCTGTAATCTTTCAAAAAGAGTTTGCAAACCTATCTTCCAGTAAAACATGCTGACAAGGTTTAGTTATTCGGATCACCACAGAGTGCTGTAGGTTGGAAGGGACCTCCAGTGGTCTGTAGTCCAACCTCCTGCTGGTTCAGTTGGAGCAGATCACATCAGCTCACATTTTGCGTATCTTCAAGGTTGAAATTCACAAACTCTACATAACCTTTACTATGCCTGACCATGGTAAAAGTAAATATTGGATTGAATCAAAACTTTTTCATATGCACTTGTCTGTGCTGCTATTCATGCTTACATTTCAGAAGAATCTGGATGCTCACTCTTCTCCACACTTTTCTTTAAGGAAGCTGTTGACAGCACAAGATCTACTTATGCCTCCTCTTCTTTAGGCTGAAAATAGATCATGCCTGCCACCCCTTAATAGCCTCTAGGATTTGTTTGGGAACCCAAAGCTAAGCACTCCAGCATGTGGTCCCATGAATGCTGAACAGAAGGATGGCCTCCCCTAGTCTGCTGGCTACATTCTTGATGGTGCAGCCCAGGTAGCAGTTGGCTGCCCTTGCTGGAAGATTTATCAGTGGCTTGTGATCAGCTTGTTTGCTGATCTGTCTTTTCCTGTGAATCTGCATTCTGGTCAGTGCCCCTTCCCTGCACTTTGTAGGACTCTGAACTTGGTTCTTGTTGGATTTTATTAGGTTTCTTACAGCAGTTTCTCTCTCCAGTCCTCTCTGAATGGAAGCCTCCTTCACAGTGACTGCTCTCTTCAATTTGTTAATCATCAGCACGCTTGCTGTGAGTGTGCTCTGGCCTGTATTCCAGGTTGTTAATAAAGAGTTAAGTGGTACTGGCTCAGATATTGATCCCACAGTCAAGCAGTCATACTGCTGACCACACTTCAAGACTGATGGTGGAGCTAGCTTTCCACCTACATTACTTCCCGGTTACCCAATCCATCCAATCTCATTAATTTGTCTGTAAGGGTATTATGGGAGATTATATCAGAGGACTTGGTGAAGTTAAAATATACAACAATCTCCCTTGTTTCCCCTTGTCTACACAGCCATTCATATCATCATACCCTAATAAGTTGATGCTACTGAAATAACTAAATTTAATTCTATCAAAATTAATTTTTTGTAATCCAGATGTTTACCTTCACCAATTGGTCTACCTTGTTTTTAAGCAACCCTTGCCATCTGTTGCCTTCACATAATCTGAAGATATGTCTTTAACTTTTTTTTTTTGAACCACATCATGTTGTGACCAATTTTTCTAACTTTTCTTATAGTCACTGAAAATTTTAGTCTGAAAAGAAATTAAAAGCCTGAAAACAACGAAAATACATTAATAGCTATCCATATATCTCTTTATCTGGAATAAAGAAATGGAGGAAACTCCTACTTACTGCACAGTCGCTATTGTTCCTGGTAATAATCTTGATGGTTTGAAGTTTCGACCTACTCACACATGACCTTGGTCCACGAGATATCTTTGCTGTGCTCTCACTCCAGCTCCCAAACCATCTAGTGAAGCACATATTTAGAGTTGCTGTCTTTTGCCAACCCAGCCAAGTAGCGTGGTCTGGGCTCATCCTCACATGCACTCTGTGACCCAGTTCCTGAGATCTCACCTAGTTAAGGCACCTGTTAATCCCTGAGTGCAGGGTGGGACCTGAAAGCTTCCTGGAGAGGAGGCCAAAGAAGTGTCTCCTGGGGCAGACAGTACACTGCGGCCAGGATACATATTCAGAGACTTTCTTGTGATTCTGTGGCTCTTTCTGAGCTGTCCACATACAGCCCCTAGTCAGACAACTATTCAGTAGGCTGGTTACATTCTTGAAAACGTTCTTGAAATAGCTCATAGCAGGTAATTTTGCATTCAATCCATAAATCAAGTGATAATTCACTGATTAGATAATAGCATCAGTTCTAAGATGAAACTGTCAAAAATCACCTGTCCTAATATATACCAGACAAAATGACTTTTTGTCCTTATGGTAAGGTTTCATACTATCTATCCTATTGATCTACCATCATACATTAGATCCTACTGGATCACTAATCCAGCAGGAATCAGTCTGCTTCTTGGCTCTTTGCCTCCTGGTTTTCTGCTGAGTTAATTAGCAAATGGAATTGGCTCAAAGAGAAGATTGACAGCTTCCAGAACTGGCATAAGGTAAGCAGCAGACATGCAGCTAAACACGAGGATCAGGACCCTGCCATTTCTGTATCTGCAAGAAAACAGATTGGCCCATCCAATGTCAGAAGCCCTAATTCACATAATTTCAGAGCTGACTTTTGGATGCCAATGCTGGTTTTGGCTACATTAAAGTAATGATAAAACGTAACTCGTTTGAAACTTGGGAAGCAGTATGTCTTAACCTAGCAAGCTTGAGGGCTGTTGCATATGGCTTGCTGATCGCACAACAGAAGTAAATGAAAAACTAGAGCCTTTGTTAATTTCATAGTGTGCCAGTAAGGCAAAATTACAGCCCATCTTCCTGAGAAAGGGCAGAGATCATCTCTCCAGTCTCGGTCCCCTGACATGTTGACTCTCCCAGTTTCACACTGTCTCTTGCATCAAGCAGTGCTTTTCTGAGCAGATGGTGAACCATTTCAGGTCACTAACCACCTGAAATTTCTGGGCTTTATGAATTCTATGGGCTTGTTGAGTAGTCACTTGAATGTCAGAGCTGGCACTGAAGCAGCCAGAGGAAGCGACAGGGAGACAGAGGTGCCGCCATGCAGCACTAAGCTGTGCGATTAATGTAGTCGGTCTCGTGAAGCTTTGCCTTAAGAAAGCGAAGAAGAGAGCTAGAGCCGTGCAGCCGGGGCAGGGCGGGCCCCGCCGCTCCCTCAGGCGGCCGCCCGACGCACAGTTGCAGTTCCCCGGCCCCTGGCGGCGTGGCGGCTCCATGGGGGAGCGCGGCGACTCCGAAGGGCTGGAGATGGAGCTGGGGCGGGAGAGGCGGAGGCAGTGAGTGACGGGGCTGGGGCCGCAGGAGTGGTCCCCGGGCGAGAGGGGCCGTAAAATGGCGGGTGGTGCTGCCTCAGGGGTACCTGCCGGGACGTCCTGCAGTGCACTCTGCATCTGTGGGGATTGAAGAGTGGTTTGGGGGCTGGGAGAGTGTGGCACTTGATGAAAATCTGGGATTGCATGGAGAAGTTTCAGGCCGTGGTGGGCTGTAGCAGGTCAGGGGGCTGGGGCTGGTGCGAGGAGCCTGAGGAAAGAGGTGAATAATTCCAGCCAGAATGAGGCTGGCAGCGAACGGGCAGGTGAATGGGGCTGGGAATGGGGCTGGAAGAGGGAGCTGGCGTGGGGTAAGGACTGGTTTGTGGGTCAGAAAAGGGCTTGGAGGAGTGATGCCTGTTTGAGAATGGAATGGGTGATGAGGTGATCGCAATACACATTTCTTTCCAGTGTGGAATAAGGCTGGAAAGCCAGATTTCACTGTCAATAACTGTCCCTGAGACATCTTGCTAGCGTAGTTCTGTAGAGATGGCAGCATGTGACTGCTCTAAGAGACAAATGTTTCAGGGTTTCGACTAAATAGCTTAATATTAACAGTGTTGATGTTAATTTTCCATTGTATGGAATTTCAGGGATTTTGTTTTTCTATTTTTTTGAACATTACTGCCTTTTGAATGCTAATAAACCGAAAGTTAAAATACCAGAAGCTCCTTGAGGTGCTGCCTTAATTCAGACCCTTACTTTCTATGCAGTTTTCAAACATTCAGTTCCATGTCTGTTTTTCTCCAGGACAGTGTTTATTTCAGTCTTCAGGCTGAGGGTTCTCAGCAAGCTGTTTCTGCGGTTGTACTTTATGAAATGTTTATCCGCTAGTGGGAAGGGGAAGCTGGGGTTTATCATAGAGTCAGTATGGTTGGGCATCTGTACTCAAAACAGTGCACAAAGGAGCTCGGTCATGCTTGCACCTGTGTGTGAGCAAAGGTCCTTTTAATGAATCTCCAGAGTGGTAAGTAGTGTGTCAGTGTAAGACAGAAATCATCCGAGGCAAACACCAACTCTTATTTACCAGACACACCATTTTGTTATTGGTGCTCAAATAAAAAGCTGACTGTTACTGACTTTGTTTCACTGCTGTGATTTATTATTGTTTTAACTAATGAAAACCTGGGTATTTTATGCACCTGAAGTTCTTGCTGATATCCCTGAGAATGTTCTGCAGCCATGGCCCAAAGCCCGGGTCACATGAAGAAGCTGTGTCTTCTGTGCTGATCAAACAAAAAATAAACATATTTAACAAAAGTCTCTGTTTCTATAGAGTGACAGAAACACAGTGAAAAGCCTGCTGCTCCTGGTGGATTCTGCAGCTATGTCCCATGTTTATCTTGTGTGTACAAACAGGCAGTGCCATTATTGTATTGTTATTTATTCAACTGTTGGCAACCAGGATTGTTAGAAATCAACATCTGAACCAGACGCCTGTGTTGTCAGTGAATACAGAAGGCTTTAAGGTGTGATTCATCTGACCTACTTTGGTTGGCTGCTTTAGAAGGAGATGACTCACACCCTGAGAAGTTTTCTCTCCCTTGGATATAAAGAAAGCTGAGGATGACTGGCTTGCAGATAGATGTCGGCATTCCTAAGTGCAGTCTCACCCTTGTCATCTTTTTGCTGGCTTATTTGATTATTGTTCCACTCAGACAGTTTGGTAACAGCCCACCTACCACTCTCATTTAAGAAGGGATTTTTACTTCGAAGAGTAAATTGAATCATCCATGTCATTGAGGGGTCTTTACCTAAGTACCTACTGATTCTCAATGATTGTGGATATAATATTGTGAAAGGCTTTAATGAAAGTCAGTAGCTTACTCTGACACTGAATTACTGTAATCAAGATTTAGCACAGGTTCTTTTTGGGAACTGCCATGACAAATGTTCCTAAGCTAGAGAGGAAACATAATACTGCATTATACTTCTTGATAGACAGAGGTCTTTAAGCTGTATGTGTATGCATGCCAGCTCACTCTATCGATTTACTGATGTCGATAGAGTTGCATGTGAGAATTCCACTTCAAGATTTCAGCTTTTGTGTCTTTCCAGACAAGGAGAGTTGTAGGATTTGCCCGGCATACCACTGAGTGACAGTGCCTGGAGCTTTCAGTGCTATCTATATATGCTCTTCCCTGTGGTGCCTTTTGTAATATATAGTATCATTTGCTTTGTTCATAGATTCTGAAGGCATCTGTGTATTTTGTTTTCTACAGGAACCAGTAAAGGCCTGCCTTGTAGCAGGGCTGGAGCCCTAGAACTAATGGTTTGCCTTAAGCTTCACCTGTAATGTACCATTAGTCTCTCCAGTAAACAAAATGGCTTCAGGCGGTCTTTTGCCCAGTACGTGCACTAGATGCTGAGATCTGGATAGCAAAAGGTGCAGGAAAATGGTTTTCGTCCTAAGTGGCTGTCACTTTCAAGCAAAGCAACACCTGCAGACTGTCTTAAGGGGAACCTCAGCAAATTTCTGTCTGTATTTTCAATCACAGTCATCTTATCTGAACTGCAACTTGTTTCTCCTTCACAAGAAGCTTCTTGATTTTGTTTAGTACATGTGGATGTCATTAAATTTGATTGTTGAGAAACCTGAGGGCTTCCGGCGTTTATGGGCTTTCTTCTGTGATGACTATCAGTTGTCCAATGATACGGGAAAAGATCATGGGCCTTGAACATGTCTGGTTATTAATAAATGTGAGGCTATTGGTAAAATCACACCAGTGTCAGTGCCCCTTTAAGTACAGCCCAGGGCTGTGGGCAAGCAGCTGCACAGAGCTATTTTACATTCGCAGTAACACACAAATGGTTTGGCCTGTTGTTTCCCATCACAATTAGAAATACCTCCATAAGTGCCAAATATTCTCAGTACAATAGTGAGCTGAAGTATTTACCGAGTTGGTCAAAGTGATTTATTTCTACACTCCTTCTCTGTCAATACAGAGAGCGTAGTTTACTGTATATACACTGAATAAGAGAGTTACTACCCTGGCTACTTTCTAGTTGCTATTGGAATGTTTACTATTAATTAATTAATTAATTAATTTTAATGAGAATGGTTTTCATTTCCAAATGAAAATAAGATTTTTCTCAGCAATTACAGCCTGATATCTCACAACGTATCATTTCAGTGTACATTTTAATCAGGAAGGGATATAATTGGAAGTTGGTTAGCAGCTTTGCTAGTGATGCACAAAGAAGAATAAAATCTAACATGCTGTAGGGGATGTTCTGTGTAGTCTTGAAATGATGACAGAAGTTTAAAGCTGAAAACATTGTGTTTGAAGGACTCATTCTTACCATGTTATTCGTCAGCACACAGAATTTTCTGTAAGAGGAATAATTAACGTCATTTGGAAATAGCTCAGCTCTATTTACATCTCTGCCGGTGTCCAACTCCAGCTGTTATTTCCTTCCCAAAATGCCATTTTAGCACTTGCCTTCATCACAATTTCCTCTTCTACAAGCACTGAGAGGTTGATAGAAATCTGCTGTAAGGAAATGTTATCTATTTGTGTTGAAAATATGCCAATGGTATAATAAGATTTTGTCTTCCTTCTTAGCTGTCTGCCTCTGCCATTTGGAGTGGGAACAAATAAGCAGCAATGATCAGATTTCCTCCAATTTTCCTGGATCTAAGCTTTTTGACTCATGTGCTTCAACTGTATCTTTGGTGAGACTTTCACCACAACCTTTTTTGTCTCCAGTATGCTACCTGTACTTTCATTATTTCTTTGCCTCTGTCCCCCCTCTCTAATTTAAAGTTGGTAGGGAAGAACAGCATTAGAGCAAAGAGAGACTGGAAGACCCGGTTCTCTTTGGTCATGGGAGATTTCTGTCTAATTGTGACTCAGCATGTTTCTTGCGCTGAAAACTTACCTGAATTACCTTTAATTACTCTTCTGCTTATTTTATTTTCTTAAAACTTCTGTGCTGTTTCAGTTTTTCATTCCCTCTCCCTCCCCATTCCAGGCATCTGCAATCATGATCGGTCTGCTTCTGTTTCTGTAGCTTTCAGTTGAAACTGATGTTCCAAGCTATGGAAAATGAATACTAACTGAGTGTGATCATGGGATGAACAATAGATGTTGCTGTTCTGATGCCAGAGCCGATGTCTAAAACTTTATTTCTAATAGAGCTAACTATTTCTTGAAGAACACTTCTCACGGATGTATTCAGAATGGGAAGATTTACGTTGACGTGAAAGCTTCCCTTAAAAAAAGGACACCAATAAATAGGACACACAATGGTTTTCTGTCTTGCATGTTTTAATGAAGTACACTAAGATTTAAAATACATCTCACTTATTTCATGAATTACTTATTTGTATTGTAGACCATATTCCAATTTACGGAGTTGTGTTCTCTGTTCTTTTGAAAGATCTCAAGTTGACCTTTGCAAAATGGATGCATTCAAGAGCCTTGGTTGGTTTAGGAAGTCTTCCAAACAACCTGATAAGAAATAATCACAAACTGCTTTTGTAATGTGTTTTGCTGCATTTTGTTTGGAGCTGAGTTGAAAATATATTTGATTTAGTCCTTTTTTTTTAAATAATTAATTAGATTAATGCAAAGCCATCTTATTGACTTTTCTAAATACCACAGGCAAATCCTTGAAAATTCAATATCTGAATTGAGAAAAACAGTAACAGAACTGGAGAAACAGCTTAGCGATGTTGAAGATGAAGGTAAGCGAATTGCAACAGAGTCTTACTCATTGAATAGGAAACACAGCAAATTAATTGCTTTTGGTAGACCCTGCAGCGATACATTTTTTTTATTTTGGAATATTAGTTTTCCCTTTCCAAAAGTGTCTGTTATAGATGTGAAATGTGAAAAATTAAGGAACTTCAGTATGAAATGAAAGATGTGAAATTATGGAGTACTAAATGCTGCATGTTAGCTTTTTTTCTGTTAGCTATTAAAGATGTAAGGGATGACATGAATTCATAGAGATAGTCGGTTAATATTCTGGCCGCACTAAGCCCTGTGGAAAAAAAGAATCTCTTTATCTATATTTTCAAGCTCTTTTGTAATTCAAATGAATGCTTCCTCATTATGAGGATGACTAACTGGAGACCTTCTCAGTCTCCTGAAAAAAAAAGTAAGAACTGTTTGAAAGAAAAATGTTGACTTCTACTTGAAATAGCATGAAATAATCTTGGAAACAGAATAACCCTGTTTGTTTTTAAGGTAATGAGTGGAAAACCAGATATGAGATGCAAGTAGAATTGAACAGACAGCTGCAAAGGCAAATTAATATTCTTAAAGACAAGGTGGAGCTCATTCGTGGAAATCCAACAGGTAGAAATGGGTATTCATAATTGTTTTTCAATAAAACTAGTGATTATGTGTTGAATGAAATCAAGGAGTTGCACCTTCTGCTTATTTGTAGATAAACTGGCCATTGTTCGCATCTTTGATCAAATGCCTGTGGTGAGTACAGTGGAATTTAGTTGCTTAAGCTTCAAAACCACAGAAGAAATTAAATTAAATTAAATTAATTGTACAATTTTTTTTGTTGTTATTGTTGCTTGACAAAAAATATCAGTGATACTGTCGAGAAACCAAAGCAAACAGTCCCACTTACTTTTTTAATTGTTTCAGTCAGGCAGTTTGGTTATAAATTTATAAGGCATAGGACAAAGTAATGAAGTGGGAATATAAGACCTAAATGTTGGGAATAATCGTGTAGTAGATTTTTTGACTCAGTAAAGATCCTCCATCACCTGCAGCGAGGTGTATGAGATGGAGTAGCTAGACTAGTGCTGTCACTAACTGAAAAAATATAAAACCTTGATCACAAAATGATGGAATCACTTAGGCTGGAAGGGACAGTGTGCCCAGGTGGCCAAGAGGGCCATTGGCATCCTGGCCTGCATTAGAAGTAGTGTGGCCAGCAGGAGCAGGGAGGTAATCGTCCCCCTGTACTCAGCACTAGTGAGGCCGCACCTCGAGTACTGTGTTCAGTTTTGGGCCCCTCACTACAAGAAGGACATTGAGGCCCTGGAAGGTGTCCAGAGAAGGGCAACGAAACTGGTGAGGGGTCTGGAGCACAAGTATTATGAGGAGCGGCTGAGGGAGCTGGGATTGTTTAGTCTGGAGGAGACTCAGGGGAGACCTCATTGCACTTTACAACTTCCTGAAGGGAGGTTGTGATGAAAAAGGGTCTGGCCTCTTCTCCCAGGCAAATAATAGGACCCGAGGAAATGGCCAGAAGTTGTACCAAAGGAGGTTTAGGTTGGACATTAGGAGAAACTTTTACTCTCAGAGAGTGGTCAGGCACTGGAATGGCCTGCCCAGGGAGGTGGTGGAGTCGCCATTCCTGGCAGTGTTCGAGAGGCGCCTGGATGAGGAGCTACGAGATATGGTTTAGTGCTTGTGGTACTAATAGGAATGGGAAGGCGGTTGGACTAGATGATCTTGCAGGTCATTTCCAACCTTGTGATTCTGTGATTCTGTGGACTGCTTTGTCATTTCCTAGTCCAACACCCCTGCTCAAGGCAGGTCAGCTACAACACATTGCTTGGCATCGTGCCCAGTGAGATTTTGAGTATCTCCATAGATGGAACCTTCTCAACTTCTGTGGGCAACGTGTTTCAGCGTTTGAACGATAAAAAAGTGTTTTCTTGGTTTAGATGGAATTTCATGTGTTTTAGATTGTGCCTGTTACCTGTTGTCCTGTCACTGGGCACCACTGAGAATAGCCTGGCTCCCTTTTCTTCCTCCCATCCCATCAGGTATTTATACACATGGATAAGATCCCCCGAGCCTTCTTTTCTCCACACTGAACAACCCCATCTCTCTCAGCCTCCCCCGCAGATACCAGTGCATGGCGTTTTCCTCACCAGCAGGAAGACTTTAAATTTTCACTTGTTTAATTGAACTCCATGAGGTTCCCCTCAGTGCAGTCCTCCAGTGTATCCAGAGCTACTCCCAGTTTTGTAGCATACGTGACAATAAATATCAACAATTGCGGTTACATTTTGTGTAATACAGTCCCAGGAAAATTCCTCATTGTATAGTAAGTACTCCATTTTTGCAACACAGGACAAATTGGGTTTTTATATATATATTTTTTTAGGTTTTATTGCTCAGTATGCTTTTATTTCACCAGCTGCATTTCAACAAAGCATAAAACAACTTCTTATGCACTTACACAAGTAGAAGTGTCTCCATCTGACTCCCATGCTTCAGATTCTGAAGATTAATGGGAGTTCACTGAGCCTGGAGGAGTCTGCATGCTGTGTTAGTGGGAATTATTACCCATTTTGAGCAGAGTGTGAATAATTGATTGCTTATTCTGATCTAATTCATGGCTTTCAGATAGTAAATATTCTTTTTAGGTTTAGTACTGTCCTAGACTCCATGGTGTTTTCTAGATGGCTGGTTTTTTGTTTTTTCCAAACAGCCAATTAAAAGCAATTACAGAAGAACATCCTTCCCATCCCATTTGCCTGTTTCAGGGACTTGATTTAAAAATGCAACTGGAATTATTTTTGAAAAGAAAAGTCTTGAGCACAGGACATTAGGCTAGAAAATTTACACCAGTCTGCTTCAGACAAGGTTATTCTCATCAGCCTGTAAAGCATGGACTGGCATGCACACTGGCAGTATTGAAAGTGTTTATTTCCATCAAATTTCCAATGTTCTCTTAACCAATCCGATTACACCTTTGCCAGGCACCTGGAGAGCCATTACCAGTTAGATAATCTGCAAGCCTTATCAGCAGCTGTGCTGCACCAATCCAGTACATTTCTAATCCCTACTAAATTCTGCTTTGCCTCCTCACCTATGAGCTGTCATTCTAAGAGATTTGATTACTGTTCCTGTAAATGAAAGAATGGCAGTAGAACGGTATGATTCATTCTGCCAAAAGGAACCTAGGAAACATTTTGGAGAGCCCTACGCTTACTGAGTGACTCTTAGGGAAGTCAGGAGCCCATGTGCCATGCCGTAGATTTTTATCCTGCAGTTTTTCATCCTTCCAGTTTAGAGCGAATACGTTTGTCTGTTATCCAAGAGTGGAAAAAAATGCTTTGAAATTTAGAAAAAGCTTCATTTGGGCTTGTTTTGTTTGTCAGGAGATGGAAAGAGAAAGAAAATGGATGTGTTTGGGGGGCTTGGCTGTCCTTTTTTTCACTGAAGCTATCAGGAAAGTCCATGTATTTTTACAGTTCCCCTTGTGGAATGCAGAGCTCCTTTTTCTTTGCAATTTTGGCAGATAAAACATCTGTAAAAAAAGCACAGATCAGTTTGTGGTGTGTAAGCATAAAGATTTATCCAAATCATTTTTATGTTTTTGGGAACTGTTCAGGGGAGCATCGGGGAATATTTAGCTTCTCTGCAGATGAGAATAAGGAACAGATGTGGTGAGTGGGTGTAGAAAAGCAGAGAGCAGCCGATCATCAATCTACATTCACTCAGAGTAAAAATGCTGAGAGTGTATATATAAAAATCGTGTGTGTGCATTAAATGAGAAGTACACTATGATATTCAGTCCTCAGCTTGCTGTTGCATATGAAGTGAAAAGATAGCAAGGTGATTCTTCTAGCAAGATGATACCATTTCAAGAGTATGGCAGTAACAGACAGTAGATTTGGAGCAACATGCTTAGAAAATGAAATAGCATTTGCAAGTCCTTTTAACCTACGTTCCCAAAGAAGTTGGTTACATGGTTTGAGTTATTAGAGGTACCTCTAGTAATTCTTAATTTCATTACCAGTTTCAGCCATGTTTAACAGAGGAGATATCTCAAAGGCATTAAGGATATTTGTCTCACTCAGCTTGTCATTTAGGGTCTTATGTAGTCAATAGAAGGAGAAAAGCATATCCATAGAGTAATTCTTCTCATTTAGAGATAGGTAGGATAAAACATTTTCTTGATTTCAAGCACAACAGGGAAAATAAAGATTAGTCATCAGGAACTCTGGCAGTGAGCAGCTATAAAAAACTGAAAGGGAAGAATACAAATGCAAATTCTGGAGCAATGAAGAAGGAAGCACAAGGATTTTCAGTCTTCATAAATTGCAGTAATTGTTGCAGATGGCTTGCACTGTTTTTGCTTCAGAATTAGAATCTTACTGATGAATGATTCCTTGCTGTTAAAAACACCCCTAAATCATTTAAAAATACAGTTGTTGTTCTTGATGTATTCTTTTTATTTTATTTCAGAAGTATCATGAAGGTATCACGGGACAGTAAACGTGGATCCATTACCTTCAACACACGAATTAGAATAGCCAGGATTTAGAAAACCGTTTTTGTGTACTGAGGGTTGATTAAAAATAACCGAAATGGTGACAAGCACAGGGGAGTTGCAACACTGAAAACTGTTCAGTCAGTAATTTCTTTTATATCCCAATGAATAATACAAATGTCATACACTACTTCAGGAGTAACTGCAGAAAGAATGCCTTCTCTCCAAAGCTTTACACGGTATGAATTTTGTTTACCCCCCTTAAACATATTAAGCATTCATTTGTTCGCATTTTGTCATTAAGTGTGTTTTGGTGAAATACGTGTTGTCTGCTGGTTTCCTGTGTAAGTAGGAGGAAAATGATTTTATTCTCTCTCATTGTTTCTGCTAGAGAGGATCCCTAGATAGCAGCTTTAGTATGCAAATACTGAAAGCATAGTACAAAATCAGTTCAGAAGAGCACACTCCTGATAGCATTGCCTTAGCAACGCTCTAGTTAAAATTAGCCAAGGAACGAAGGTTTCTGTGATAAATCACTGTTTTCAGGACTGCCCAGCACCATAGCTGAGAAAATTCTCACAGTAGCAACCAAATACTTGCTTTAAAGCACTTCCTTTCTGAGACCAGAGTGACTACGTGCAGCAATCCTAGCAGATCAACCTCAGGGTTTTTCCTGTATGTTTTAAACCGTACGCAGAACGTGTGGCAGTGTCACACTGGAGAGGGTGTTGGCAACATAACGGGAGAGGCATCCAGTGTTTATGAAAACACAAAGTTATTGTACCACAGTAGGTGTTGTTAACTGCCTATAGGGAACATCATCACTTCCTAATGGCACAGGAAATGTTGACAATTCTTTCAACAAGTGAGTGTTAAACGAATCTTGTTGCTCTTGCTGGATTACATCACCCATGGCTCTGTGACAAACAGATCTGGTATCTGGTCTTTATTGTCAAGGTTGGAAGTATTTTGGAGAAAGTTTTGTAGTCAGTCTCTCAGCCCTGAGCTGCATCCTGCCTCCTGCCAGACTCTTTTCGTCTGACTTAGGACAAGTGTTTTGGATGTCTCCAAGAGACCTTTTTGACTCGCGGTTTTTTCCTTTCTTTGTCACGTTGGCTTTAGTTGTTCCTCCTGGCAGCCTTGCACAAACCAGCAGGCTGTTTCTCACAAATCACTTTGTGGGTTCCCAGAGGCAGAATGCACTTTGTATTTCAAAGAAAACAATCAGGGAAAAACTTGCAGTCGACTGACATTATTAGCTGGCCGTTCTCCAGGCTGCTGCCTGTTCAGGAATTCCAGGAATTGCTTAGCAATTGTCTGGGACCCTTGGATTTCTCCCAAGAAAGATTTGTAATGAATTTCAAGGCCTTTCCCAAGCCTCACAGGAGAGATACAAAGTAAAATGTTTTGGATTCAACATCATCTTTTGTTTTAAATCTGAAGCACAGCAATGGAGGTCTGGGTTTTGACTTCCTCCTCCCACTTTGGCAGATGATGAAACAGTGCTGTGGGCATCGACAGAAGGATTTGGGTAGCACTGCCCTACACCTCTTTAGCTGGAGGAACCAGAACTTTCCAACAGATCTCCAGACAAATTTCCTTATCCTGGTTCTTGACAATATGTGATGTGAAGAGGACTCTGCATTCTCAAATGTTATCTGTGATTCAGTGATGCATTTCAACTGTCTTGTTTCAAATACAAAGAGCATGCGAACCACAAGGGGGCACTTGGCATTTAAACAAGTGCAGTGATTTTTTTCTTCACCTGTACTGAAGCCTTTATAGCATCTATTGCATGCACATCGATTGCATATTTTACATAGGAATGTGCTATGCTAGGTAATTTTTTATGTACCTTTTTCAGTAACTCCTATGATATGTGGCTAAGTGAGTTTATTGATATCAACTTAAAATGAATTTCAGTTACAGTAAAGCTAAAGATGTGACGTTGCTTTTTGCTCTTGGTGAATTTAAAATGTATTCAAAGATTCAGCTGAATCACCTGCTGATCCTCAACTGCTAGTCTTGGAAGGAGGGGGAGTTCATTTTACTATACAAAACTTAATTCGATTTAAAATGTTAAATACAGTGGATTGCAGAGTTATCTTTTGTGATTGTTTTTTGCTGTTGATGATTTTTTTTCCTACACAGCTGACAGATGTATTCCTTCTGTTCTAATTTATGGAGAAAAATTAGAGGATTAAAGCTGAAGCAAATTGCCGTACAGATCAATAGTCTGCGTGAGCTCTGATGAAAGCAAATTTCAGCCTCTTGATGGTGTCACATATTTGTCACCTTGTCTGTTGTAGAGTGATTGAGAGAAATTGTCACCTCTGTTGCCACTGTTAGCAGGGCAAGGAAAAATCTAGAATGAGAATAACTTATGTGGGTGGCTTTAAAATTCGGCTGCAGTTCCCTTCTCTATAAATTCATTTTCTGACAAGTGCTGAGCCAAATATGTAACTTCAGACAACTGAAAAGAAAATGATGTGAAGAAAAGAACTGTAGAATTGATGTTCCCTTTGTGAAACTCTGGGCTTTTGCCACCGCTGGACACAAAACTTAATGTGTCATTGCTCTGAGAGTGAGTCTTGCTAAGCCTTGCAACATTCCATGACATAAAGAAAGTATTCAGTTAAAATCTCAGTGTGTCTTTTGGCTTACCAGCTTGCTGAGAGTGGCTTGACATGGACAACTTAATGAAAACTAAGAATCTTAAATTCAGGTTAAATCCCTTAGTCAGCTTATGTCTCCTTTTTTAGGAGTACATTGTCCAGCTATTCAGGGCTTAGTAGAAGAGCCTGCTATAAATCTGACCTAGACAATATTTCAGTATCCAGCCAAACCAATGCCATTAATAAATTCAATTAGCTTCTAACAATCATTTTCAGAATTTATCTAACTGATCTTGAAGTCTTGTTGACAGTTTCTCTTGGGAGATTGCTGCATTGCTTGAAGGACTCAATTTTCTCTTGAGATCTCACTGGTCCTGGCTTTGTGTAAAGGCTTTTCTGAGCTCTGCTACAAGTCAGGGTAACTATGCGTTTTAAGCAGTTTTTTCTATAAGCCATTTACTTGTGTTATTTTGCTCTTTTAAGCACCAAGTTGATTGTGTAACTATGAGCATCATATAATTGAATCTCTTTCAGTGAGTTTTTTCTCTGCTTGCTTCCCATAGAATTCAGGAGAGGCAAACCTAGTCCTTAATGGTTTGGCTGAGCTCGTATGCTGGTGTTTCCCACTTCTGGATTTGTATTGCTGTTCAGCAAGACTTCAGTTATAGAAGGTCTCAGCTAGTTCTTCAGTCATTGCTTTGACAGTAGGTGTGAGAGGTAACTTATAACCAGTCTTTACTAACATGGGTCTTTAGGACCTCTCTGAAGTTTTACCACTGGGAATTTTCTCATTCTGCTTTTGAAATTGCCTTCTGTAATGTATGGGGACTTGGAGAATTTTGTTAGTTAAATAGGAACATCTGCCTGGCAGGATTTACATCAGAACTTCAGTATTCCTATTCTGAGCTCTGCAGCATCTGTTAGGTGCCCGAACCTGGAAGCAGAAATCAGAAACTGAGTTTGCTGTGTGAATTTCCTGGGTATTCAGTGGGAGAAGAAAAGCTAGATTGGAATTCACAGCAGAGTGCATAATAGAGATGGAAGGCCATTGGGAAACTGGTGAGAAAGGTACGAAGAATTGTCTCCTTTCCAGAAGTATACATGACCTGGCCGCAATTGTGACTTCTTCCTTCTCCATCCTTTTAAATTTTGTTTTCTTGACTGATGAGCAGCCTGACCTCAAGAATTATTTCAGCATTAGTAAGTAAGGGGAATCTCAAGATGTGGTATACTATGAATTAAAGCTCGTACAGTGGCAGAGGACTAAAATGTAAGTCTGAAATACAATTCGTTAGTTAAGTTTTAGTCCGTTAGGCAGAAGAGATTGAATTTCTAGTATAATATGGGTAGAATATGCTTATCAGATTGTGCTTCATCAGTGCACAACCAGGACCACCATGACTACTGGAAAACTTTGCTTTGGGCTCTGTAAGGGCTTTCAGCAGAAAATTAAGCAGATTGATTAAGTGTGTTCTTATGGAAAATCAAAGAAGCAAAAGTTCAGATGCTTACCTAAGTTATATGACAAAAACAAGTGTGAAGAATGTAAGATGCTGCATAATTCACTTTAGGATGTTAAATTTTGCTTGAAGTGTGATTTAGACACTAGTCTTTTTCTGATTGTTTAAAATTAATTATTTATTCATTTAATTTTGATTTTTGGATTTTTTCCCAATCTATAAATTGGGAGTGATTTCAATTTCTTATTTCTCTGGAGGCACACAGATGATAATTTATTACCATATTATCAACTTATTTCTGTCTGCTTGCTCATCAAAAGCGGTGATGTAGTGCTCAGTTCATTTGCTTACAGCTGGATATCATCCTTGATCCAGAGCTGAATGAGTGCCCAGACATCTGCACAAGACCAGCTGCATTGGCAGCAAAATATAGACAACACTTCTGAAAAGGTTAAAGGAAAATAATAATAATAATTTAAAAAAAGATCTAAAAGTAGTCTGCTCTTGAGGTGAAAGAACTAGAAGAACTTAGACCAGTACCATCACTGAGGATATACCCAATTGCTCTGTTGTGACTAGCAGCTGCAACATCAAGACTTGCTGTCTTCAATAGCTGATGGACAGTCTTGAGGGTAAATAAGTAGTGGAGTGTAGAATTACACAGAAGTCTTGAGAACAGCATGAATTTTTGTGTGTACTGTGTTTCAGCTTACTGTGGTGGCACAAAATGTGCTATGCAAACATAAGTTGTCATATGATTGTGATCTTTAATGTAGTCAGGTCAAGAAGGCAAAAAAAATTAGAAACCTTCTTTATCTGACTTTTTAAATGCTGTACAGACACTGATGCAGTGAAAGAGCACATGATCCTAGTGGAATTTGGCCAAATCTTTAATCTATGGCTTAGTGGTTTACTTTCTGTCCTTGAATTGGAGAACATTAACTGTATTGAATATAGGAGCCTTCTGTATTAGGACAAAGGTTTCATCTGCATCCAAGATACCTCAGCTTTAATTAGGAAAAAACCAAAAACTCAATTCTTTTCATGTCTCCAGTGTGTCTGTTATAACAGATTAAAGATAGTAACAGTTCAGTCATGTGTGAAACATTCTTGAAAGATATAGCTCTTCTGTAGGTCTGTCTGTCTTGTTTTGTACAGTGGGAGGGGTTATTCTCTTGGCAACTTGTTTTAAAAGCACTGTGTCTTCTTCCGTGCTCCTGCAAAATCTTGACTTTAATGAAAATCATTCCTAGGGAAATCAGTAACAGCAGGAGTGATTTTGTGAAAAATAAAGTTTAGAGAAGAGTAAGTAACATGATGTACAGAAAAAAAATATTAAAGACAATAGGAGGTGAGATGATCTGCACATACTAGAAAGAAGACTGGAGATTTGGAACAGGCAGATGCAAGAGGCAGATTCACATGTTTGGTGGGTATCTGTTAGAAGCCGTTGGTAGATATATCGCTTTGTAGATGTAGAAATAGAATGTTTTAATGTCCAAAAATGAGGACGTAAGCTATGGACCTAGGCTATACACAGATACTGGCTTTCTGGATCTGATATTTATACAATGTTTGCAACTCTGGCCATTGCAGGGAGGTTGGAATTTGGTGATCTTTGAGACCCCTTCCAAGACAAACCATTCTATGATCAATAGGGAAAAATTACAAGGGGAGAGGCTAACATTTGGAGAGATTCATATTATCTTTCTTTCAATGTTTAATGCATAGGAATCTGGTTAATGGAATCATAAAACCAGTTAGCTTGGAAAAGACCTCTACGGTTATCAGGTCAAACCATTAGCCTGGCACTGCCAAGTCAATCACTTGTCCCTAAGCTCTACATGTCTTTTAAAGATCTCCAGGAATGGTGACTCAATTGCTTCCCTGGGCAGCCTGCTCTAATGTTTCTCAACCCTCTCTTTGAAGAATATTTTTTTCCTGATATCCAACCTAAACTTCCCCTGCTGCAACTTGAGACCGTTTCTTCTTGTCCTCTTACGTATTGCTTGGAAGAAGTGACCAACTCCTTTCAGGTAGTTGTAGAGAGTGATAAGGTGTTCCCTGAACCTCTTTTTCTCTGGGCTAAACAATCTGAGTTCCCTCAGCTGTTCCTTGTAAGACTTGTTCTTTATAGACCATTCATCTTTGTTTTCCTTCTTCAGACATGTTCCAGCACCTTGATGTCTTTGTTGTAGTGAGGAGCCCGGAACTGAACACAGTACTTGAGGTGTGAGGAGGGCAGTCACTTCCCCACTCCTGCTGACAAACGTTCTGATACAAGCCAAGATGCCATTGGCCTTCTTGGCCATCTGAGCGCACTGCTGGCTCATATTCAGCCAACTGTCGGCCAGTACCGCCAGGTTCTTTTCCATTGGGCAGCTTTCCAGCTACTCTATCCTAAGTCTGTAGCTTTGCATGGGCTTACAGTCACTGAGAAAAATTAACTGATATTGCTAAGACAGTGGTCAGATGGTACTGAAAGTTAAAGAATTCAGTTATTCTGGCTAAGAAGATGCTTGATTTAGAAATACAAACTAAAATAAAATCCTGAAACAAATACTTCTTTTACTCAGAGGGCCTAAGCAGACAAATGGAAAAAGCCTGACTAGACTGAAACAGAGGGATAACAGAGGGATAACAAGTATTAAAGATAGAAACTTTGCAGAAGTGATCATAACAGAGATAGATGTGGTGCATAGCAGATAAAAGAGACTTTACATGCTTTAAAGTTCTTTCTTTATCATCTGCTTGGATGAAGTCACCTTGAGGAAGGACAGAAAAAAAAATGTATCACAATAATATTGGGTAGTTTTTCTTGTTTGTATGTATTGTTTACCTCTTAGCTAGATCTTTGATTCCTACTACAGGCAGTGGAAACCTTGTCAATACTGTCTGCTGAGTGTATAGATTCATATCTAAATTCATCTCAGTAGGCATCTTTGGTAGAACGGTTATGTAAACAGAGACTTGCAGACATTTCAGTACACAGTAGCCTACTGCTGCTCCAGAAGGGTGCTCCAGAATGTGTCTCTTGTACCCCATGTGGAATATCTGTCACGTACAGATGTCTTAGACACCCTGGAGCATTTCAGATGGCAGCTGAATTGAGCCCTCTGTAGCTGTTCAGCTGAATGACTCTAAGCACATCGTTGATGGCATTGACTATGACCCTTAGTAGGAGCTTAGTTCACACATGGACACTCAAATGTAGATATTCTCACCTCAGAGTGAATCCCATCCATACTGTCAAATATTTGAATGATTATAATATTTGAATGGATATGAATTTGAATGTAATATTATTAGATTACTGCTAATATTTTTGAAATATTAATTTATTAAAAGTCGTTCATGATAGGCAAACCTGTTGACTTTCTGTGATAATAGTTTTTGTTGTCTGGATAAGTACAGTAATTCTGTATGTAACTTCTGATAAAGATACCGTGTCATAAGAGAAGTGGCTGATAGTTTGTAGAGAATGAAAACTAGTAGATTTGTTGAAGGAGGAAATAGCTGGCAAATGAAATGTAAGAATGAATAGGAGATTGCTGGGAGAGTACAAGCAGAGTTCTCCAAGGACCAGGTTTAGAACTAATCTTAACATGTTACGCATAACTTTATACGCAGTATAGAAATAGATGATGGCATTTTCTCCTTACACTGATTACATAATAAAATAGAGATGTGGATGTTGTTTAGAAAAAAGAATTACACTGAAGACGAGATTATTAAAAATGGCATTAAAATATAATAGTATAGACCAAAGTATTGAAGAAGTAAACTGTGTTATGAATTGAGAGCTGATCACCTGGAATCTGGGTATTCTGTTTGATCCCATGTTGTCTGTGAGCCGTCACCATGCAGCTGTGAAACAGCATTACTGACACTGATCAAGGCAGTCTGGTAGCTTCTGGAGTACTTCATGCTCCAGTATGGTTCTGCTCTCCTGCTGTGAGATTGGGCTCCAGGTAGGTTATAAATGGGCTACCATGACAGTTAGATGAAAGGACAGGCTACTGTGTGAGAGACCATTGTTAAAAGCTCAGTTTGTTTATCCTACTAAAATGAATGTTGAAATAAGACATTCCTGGCTTCTGTATGTAACACCAGGGAGGAAGAAGAGCAGTTAGTTATCTTAAATATAATTACAATAACAAACAGGTCAAAACTGACCTTGAATAATCTGAGGCAGGGAATTAGAACAAATAGTCTGCTGTTAGAGCCTCCTAATAAGAGTGTATCTACTGGACAGAGAGGATCAATTTATGAAAGAGATTATGAGAAGCAGTTTCCTCTGGTACTTGAATGTATGTTCTGATTGCACTGCAAAGAACTGGCCAGTGCTAGTAACTAAGAATGGACTCTGCCGTGGTTACTCTAGCTCAGCTCAGTTGTACACAAAGTAAATGGCTTCACATGTAAAACAGATCACCCCAAAATACTGCACTCTAGCTAAGTTCTTAGGCTTTGCTACTGACACCCCAAGTGCCTCATTAGCAAGTCCAGCAGCTCCCTTTTCAAATGGTTTGAAAATGGATGTGCAGGTGGGATCTGAAATCTTCCTCATACAAAAAAAAAAGCAGCAGTGAGAGTGAATTTTGTTTAGAAGTAAGGAGCAGTTCTGTCTGGTCGCAACAAAGTGACTTTGCTTATCTAACAAGGCACACGAGTATGGAAGACTGTATTTGTATCATATTAACACAGTGGAAATGTGTAGTTCACAACTGATACTTCTAGCATATGGTTAATTGCTTTTGTCTCTGTGGTGTGCCAGCCTGAACCTTGTGAACAAAAAGTGCACAAGAAGCAAACAGAGTGACAAACACAGCAATGCCTGAAGAGTAACGAATGTGGAAGTGATGTCTTTGTTCAGAATGGAAATATTTGTTTTATTTACTGTAACCACAGGGCTCCTTAAAGGAGGTTCTTGAACAACTAAAAGAAGAGAAGAAAAGTCTCCAGAATCAGCTAAAAGATTATGAACTTAGACTGGAACAAGAGGCAAAGGTTTGTAAATCACTATATGCATCTAGTCTACAAAAGCTGTTACGTTGTCTGACAGACAGACAAGGTGTGTGGGACACACAATAGAATAGTTTGCTTAATGGTATCCTGTGCTATTTATTTTAAACATAGGCTTACCACAAAGCTAATGATGAGCGGCGCATGTACCTTTCAGAGATTTTGCAGGTAAGAAAAAAACCTGTGTGACTCAGTAGAAGCTGGAGCGTCTCTCTTGTGAGGAGCCACTGAGAGACCTGGCACTGCTCAGCCTGGGGAAGCAAAGACTGGAAGAGGATCTTGTCATTGCTTACAAATACCTAAAGGAGAAGAGCCAAGTGGATGGGTTCTTCTCAGCCTCTTCTCAGCAGTGCCCAGTGACAGAAAAAGGGCAGTGGGCAAAAACTGGAACATGCAACACGAGGAAAAAATTCTTTACTTTGAGAGTGACTTTGAGAGTTTTTGTATCAGTTGGAATTTCATTGCTCACAAAGATAGTCAGTACCCTTAATTGAGAAAGCTGAAGCAGCTTTCTGATACTTGCTTACCCATCCAGTAGTGATAAGACTACTGTGCTGCAGTTTAGTGTTTCAGCTGGAAAGAGCAGAACCAAATTATTAGTGGCATTAACACCTTAAGAAAATTCCTCTTTTTTATGTTTCCCCTTTTTTTCTTTTAAAGACAAGGTTACCAGCCAGCTCAGATTGACAATACAATTAAATTTACAAGATGAGGGATAAGGTACCTTGCTTTTCTGAACTCAGAGGTTAAATTTTATTACTGCAAATTATGTAACACATAAAAGTTGATAGTATAAACTGCAGAGAACCTGTAAAGATTTCTGGTACTGTTGTGAAAGAACTCTTGATTCCTGAATGAAAGTAATAGCTTAGTGTGATACTCACGAATGATTGTCACGTACCCGATGTCATATGTAAGTGGAGTGAAAGGCTGTAATTAGCAGTGTTTCCATGTGTTTGCTCAGTGGGCAAGTGATGTGGTTCATTGCTGCTTTGGGAAATCTGAAAGAATTTCTCAAGCTAGCTTCCCAGCATTAAAGCCATAAATAGGAAATGTGAATAACTGTTAGTATCTTTATATTAAACACTGAAGCTGGGAACTGTTGGAAGAAGACGGTAGGACATAAAAAGATTTTATTACTATACATGGTAGCAGGAGGAATACCTATGTTTGGTTGCCTAGAAAAGCACTTAAACCTGCATAAAACATTGAAGTGAGGTGTATGAACTGGCACATACTTAAGCAGGACATTGGGGACTAGCGTATATTATATTTTCAGTAATCAGATGCATGATTTCAGAATAATTTGGGGGCAAAATAATCATGTTTTGATTAATCTGCCAATCTCCAGTTTTCTGACAGTTGAACATTGTCTTAAGTAATTGTAGAGGGATCCTCTGTAATCTGTGGAGATAGAAAGGTGTTTAAGGTGCAGACCATCACACTTGTTTTAGATGAAGTAGATTTCCTAGGCACTTCCCTGTCTATATGCCTGACCTATAGGGGGAGCCTAGTGAGCAGTTTAGATTGGACATCTACCTTTTACACTGGTAATCTGAACAGGGTAGTCATCCTCATCATGGATGCAAAATAATTACTGGCTCATCTGGTTCTTTCCGACCCTTCACTGCTATGACCTTAATTTCATTGTTGCTCTTACATTATTTTCAAATTGACATAGGCTTGCACTCCTTGTTAACAGTTCATTTTACCATCAGAGACAGAAACAAATTTGCATTCAGACTAGACTTTTTCAGTTGTATGAAAATCTCCCTGTTTGAGTCTGTGCTGTAATGCTGGCAGCAGTACAGTTAGAAGGATAACAGTATACCACAAGACATTGTTATCTTGTGACTACAGTATATTCCAGTAACACACACTTGATTACAGAGAATGGATGTAATGTCTCGTTAGGCCTTCTTTCCTCATTATTTTAATGCTTTTCTTTAGCTCACAGCAAAAAATAAACAAAAAACCACAAATACAATGGAAGTTTTACTGATAGGTGCAAAAAATTTGCAGATGCTGAAAGCTTTTGTTTTCTTTCTGCTGTGTTTTGGATCCCTCCTGCAGCCTTCAGCAGAAACAAAAAAGAGAAGTGCTTCTGAGCAGCAGTTTCTTTCATTTATCTTTTTATTATCATTGGCTTTTCTACTGTTTTTTTCTTTGAAGTAGTGTGTTGTCTGAGAGCTTTTGTTGTTTGAGTTGGCTGAATCCATAAGCATATAGTCAATTTTAAATTATATTTTTAAAAGAATTTCAACTTCACAAATTGTAGAGTTCAAGCGGGAGGCACTGGTATTCTGCATTGCGTTCTGGTTTGCTTTCCTTTCTGTTTTATTCCAGTCTGAAAAAACGTTGGTTTGTGATTTGGGTTCCACAAATACCAAAGCACTTTCTGGTAGTAGTCAGAAGTTTGTTAATAAAGAAGTGAGCATGGATGAACACTTGCACATCTTCACAAAAACCATTCTCTCAGGCCAGATTTTTACCACAAACTTTTAGTAACATAGAACAGGCTGACTTGTGACTGGGATCTCTTTGCAGAAAAAGATCACTATAATAGATAGAAACAGCTGGAAAGCTGCTTGTGCAGCTCGGGCTCAATTTATTTAGGATGAGCCTGGAGTAAACTGTGCTAGCCAGCAAAAACAGTGCTATGGACAGTGATCTTATATACTGACAGTCTATATTCATATAAATAAAAGCAACTCTGAAGGCGGTCAGCGCTTGGTTGTTATCTCTGGAACAGGTTGCCCAAGGAGGTTGTGGATGCCCCATCCCTGGAGGCATTCAAGGCCAGGCTGGATGTGGCTCTGGGCAGCCTGGTCTAGTGGTTGGTGACCCTGCACATAGCAGGGGGGTTGAAACTAGATGATCATTGTGGTCCTTTTCAACCCAGGCCTTTCTATGATTCTGTGATCTTGTCACCGGAACACTGCTCAGAAAGGTGATAAATGATACTAGCCACTATCTTCACTGGAGTTCCTTGAGTAAAAAAAAAATATCTTCCCTCCAAGAAATTAAACCTGTGCAGATCCCATTCTTATTTACGCAAAGCACTCTAGAAAAACTACTTCAGTTATGGCTGGGTTTGCTATGACTGTGTAAGGAATACTTGGCTAATACATTGTACAGCTAGAAGCACAGTAGAAACCATTGTCTTATAAGCAAGACATTTCTTTTCAGAGCTGGATTTTCTTTTTCTCACAAGGGCAGGATGTTTTCAAGTATTTTGTGAAATGTAAAGTTTAATTTAGCCAGACTTAGAGTCTTCTGTAGGTTACTCCAAAACCTAGTCCTAGGCTTTCAAAAAGTCTTTGCTGTCCTGGCGAACATGCTATATTGATGCCATGATTATCATGTATTTATTGCATGTTTCTGATGGATCTCTTTAAAGAGGTTGAGAAAAGTCCATTTTCTTGCGTCAGACACCCAAGTATGACACATCAGCCAGAGAAGCTCTACACCTGCTGCGTTTTCTGTTTTTCTGTCCATGGCATAGCTGACCTTCTGAAAGGTAGCACTAGTAAAGGCATCTGGATAAGCAAGCAAGTGCTGGGTGAGGAGGGAGCACTGCAAACTAAGGAACAGCAGAAGCAACTGGTTTGATCCTGCCCAAATTCTGTGAAATGCAATTCCAAGGGTAACAACTATTTTTTATCAGTATGTCCAGAATTGCAGTCATGATCTCCAGAGCATGCAGAGATTTCCATGCTGTGAAACTTTTTTAAGTAGTTCTTGTTCTTAATTAGTGCTTTAATCATTCAAAAGTACAGCTAAGTTACTATAATTTTGTTTTTGTACCCATTCAGAAAAGCATGTTTCAAACATAGTGGTTCTTCATTGGGAATACAGAGTGTGACCAAAAACTTGCTAATTTTAAGTTATATAGTCTCTGAATATCCAACATAATAAATAGTGATACTTTTGTATGTCAAGGAATGTTGGCACATGCTCAGTTCCCAAAATCAGTAAGACATTGGCATAATAGGTGCTTACAGTTCTTTGTGGCAGTAACACCATAATTGCTCAAAATCAGTTTGGAGAAACTTTACTTCATTAACTGTGATTGTGATAAGGATTTAACTTTTTTTTGGTAAAATTTCTGCTGTTGCAGACCTCAGCTATGCTTAAAACTGTTGAAAGGCAAAAAACAGATGCTCTGACAAGCAAGGGAGAAAAGCAGACACTGAGGTATGTTTTTGTTTATATTCCTTCTTTTTCTGGTTTACTTTTTAACTCAGTACGTTTTTTCGAATAGTGCAACTCTCTGTTCATGTTAAATATCACTAAACACAATCCTATGATAACATACTAATCTTAACATCATTTTTTATACTTTAGCCTTTTCAATCAGTTTTGCTTAATTCTAAGCATGTTGCAGGATTGGAAATACACATGCTTCAAGCAGCCTTTTTGAAATCTACCATCTCTCTGTGTTCTCCCTTTTCAGCCTGTGTTGTTAAAAAGGGATCTTCTTTTCTTCTTTTTTACTGTGGAGTTGGGGGCAACAAATGTCCCCTTTGGTCCATTAAGAGTAATTCCTTTAAATAATTGCTCAGCTTGATACTTTTTAGTGAGTAGAGATTGTAAGGATTTTTAGAATGTTAATATTTAGATCATAGAATCATAGAATATCCCAAGTTGGAAGGGACCCATAGGGACCATTGAGTCCAACTCCTAGCTTGCAACACAGGAAGTCTTCATTGTTCATTGTATTTCTGTTTAATTACATGGGTTAGAAATTTAAATGTGAGAAGAGCCCACCTGTTCTGAACTACAGAGAAATAAAATTAATTTCTGATTGTAGTGCTTTTGAGATTGCTTCAAATTGGAGATGTATTTTTTAACTGAACCAAAAGCGTTAATAATATAATGTGGAAAGAATATAGGGAATCACACAAAATTTGGGTTGAACCCAGTATCCTGCCTCCAGTTGCAATAAGTAGATGGCCTACAAAAGGGCAGGCAGATAAAATGTTTGCTTTTGGAACTCTCCCAAGTATTTGGAGACTTCCTGAGCTAATATGGTTTCTATGTGTTCAGTATCTCACAATAAATACTCTTCCATGAATCCACTTACCTATGTTATTAATACTAGCATCCATAATACGCACTAGGAACATCTACAAACATAATGAGTAATTTATAAGCACAAAATGTGTACACATTTGCTTACCTGCTTTATCCTTTCACTCTGTGTAAGCATCAGATAGCAGGATTTCAAAAATTGCAACTCTCCAGAGGAGGATTTTAGTAGAATATGAATTAATGTCTCTAACTGAAGTTTCCCAATACAGAAAAAGTCCATCATATTTTCTCCCCATGTTCCATTGTGGAGGGGGAGTGAGAGAGTAGTATGGTGGTGTGTAGCTGCTTCTGTTGCTGGTGTTAAACCACTAGTCTCACAAAATAGGTATTGTAACAAAATGCCACCTCCTACCCACTTCACCTCAAAGGATTTTTTCTTTTAGTTGTCCTTAGTAGCAGAGGACCCAGTTCTCTAAGCATTGGCTTTTATAACCAGCAACTTGCGATTTTCACCTCAAATTTTAGTCTTGGTAGACAACATAGAGATAAGAATGAGACTTAGGTATAGTTTGTATTTTAAGTTCTAGATACGGGCAAATGTCCCTCAATCACAACAAATTTATCACAGCTGCAGTTTTGTTATTTCCTTTTCATTATGTTTTGATTTACTACCTGAAGGTTGTTCATTCAAGCTGACATTAATGAGAAACAATTTCACTCAAGTTAAGAGAAGACCTGTTTGACTGAAAATCAATTGTTCTTGAGAATAATGTGATTTTTTTCTGTCCAGGGTTGTTCTGTTAGCCTTTCAAAAACCACCTGCAGCCACTGGATTTGAAACCATACTATAAAACAATGCTTCATGTTTGTTTTAACCTTAGGTACAGATACAGGAAGCCCAACCCATCTATTAAAACAACACTGTAACATTTTTGTGTCGTAATTATGAACGCTAACTTTTGTTGCATTCCCGTTCCTGGTTATCTAAACACAGAGGACAAGTTCAGTAGAGATCCTTCTCTGTGTTATTTCACGGTGCACCAAAAAAATAGGGTAGCTGACAGCTGGGGAAAAAAAGCATGGATGCCTTGATGACTCCTGTCTCTGATGTAGTCTGAGGAGCCAATTTAATGTCATTCTGAGCCCTCACTACTGTACTGAGGCGTATAGCAGGGCTTATTAGCAGTTTCAGCACCGCACTGGCTGCAACTACCTAGTTATTAGTTTGCATCTGGCGTAGGTCCAGCTGTTTGCAGAATTCCACACAAACACGTGCTGTCTGCTTGGTCCAGTTCTGCAGTGGTTCTTTGATTGTAAGTAATCTGAATTTGAATAACCAGTTGGTTACTTCACAAACTGAGGCCTGTGGTTCTGATCATCCAAGTTCTGAATGGATGCAGCTCCATATTTCTGTGGGACCAGCTCTCCCTTTATATGGATGCGTCAGTCTCAAGAAGACTAAGGAGTCTTAGGGCGAGCTTTGCTGGCTGTTTGCCCAGAGATTTGAATCTTGTGCAGATCATGTTATCACAACTCCTACCACATAACAAAACATTTCTCTGGCTGTCATGAATGTAAAGATATGGCTTTGTGACATATTTTCCTTCAGAATGCTTATTATTTGAGAGAGACACTGAAACCCTTCAGGCAATTAGGGCAATATACAGTGCTGTCTGCCTGGTGCAGCAATGAACAGGGAGAGAAACAAAGATACTTTGTGTAAGTGTAGAGATGCATGCTGCTTGATGGTGAGAATGAGCCTTCCAGTTTGTGGAATCACCATTTCCCCCCTGGAGATTTGTTTACGTTCTCCCTGACTTCTCTTAGACCAGATGAGAACAGCTCCGGTAGGCTTCATGTAGGTGGTGTATGTATCCATGACGAGTACCACTTCAGAAGTCTGCTAACAGCATTTCCTATGTAAGATCATGGGCTCAAGAGAATGGTCAACAGACTACACCTGCAGAGAGCTGAAACTGTGCCTCCATGGAGTGGCTTTCCATTTCTTGACCAGGATTATGTAACTGATGAAGATGTCTCATTAGCTTTCTCTTTGTGCAAATGTTTAGTATTCTGTTCATGTTCTTTGAATGCCATCATTTAGATAACAGGAAGTAGTCAGGAATCATGAGATGAGGATTGTTTTAGAATGCAGAATAATTAAATGCTCCACTAGCCCTCCAACCTAGAAATATACTTGCTCTCTCCTCTCAGGGTTATTAATTCATCATAATAATCAGTTATGCTAATATAAAAAGCATGCAAATTTTTAGCAGTTGAAGCTTACAGGAAATATGACATTTGATGACTAACTGCATCCATTTTATTTCAGAGGGAGATGCAGTGTTCCACAAAGTCTGAAGATGGTTAATCCCCAAAAAGAACCAATTAAAAAGACTGCAGGAATGAAGCAGCTTCCAAAACTAAAACCCTGATTTAATATACTTTTTTTTTTTTTAACTGAAAATTTCTGAATTGAAAATGAATGTGTTTATGCTTTATTAACCAAACCCAGACCAGCACATCTTCTTGGCAGCCGTAGTGTAAATTCCTCTTTGCCTGATGGAATTGTTCTTGTAGTTGCCATTTTTGTCCTGGTGATCTCTGACTCTTTTCATTCTGGTTCTCATCGATTATTCTGGGTATCTGGGAGTTGGGAGCTTTGGAGAACATTTAGTCGGTCTGGTGGAACTGGTAGGTAGTACTGTCTGTACTATTTTTGACATCTCAGCCAAGGAGAAACAAATACAGAGTGATATAACCCGAAATGTAATCTCTCTACCCAAAACAGTAAATCTCTGCAGAAATTCCATCCAAGAGCATCTGTATAGCAGCGAAGAAAACATCCAAGTAGTCTGATGTTGGTACAGCTGAATATGCCTTTCGTTTCACTTTTAAGAAGACCAGCACATAGCCAGTGCCTTCCAATAGAGTTCCTTTCCAACATAAAGTTATTTTTTTCCATAGCCTTTATTACTCCGGCAGAGAGACAAAACACCTCCAAATTTAAAAAGTTGGCTTGGTGTAGAACCTTTTGTTTGCATGGTTTAGAAGCACACTGTCATGTCTAGCTATTGTGGGCACTAGTTACAGAGAGAAATGAAAGAAAAAACCAGTGTTTTTAATCAAGGATACTTCAGAGCGTGTCTTGCGAGGGGGATTGTTTCTTTTAAACATTACACACACATTACTTTTCCTGATATTGGTATGTTGCTATTTGCAGTTTGAATTCTCCTGTGGATGTTTTTATCCACAGTCTGGGTTCCATAAAAGTCTTTATGTACTGTTCAGTGGCGCTGATCCATATATATTTAGGGCCCCAAATAGTGCCAGTCTTGAAAGTAATCTCTTCAATGAACAGTAGGACTACTTTGTCTTTTCATTCTTAAGAATGCAGTTGTTGTAGTTTCATTACCTACAGCATTTTAGTCATTAAACTTTGACAGAATTCCTTTAAGTAGCAACAGAAAAAATGTTTTGGTAATGAAGCTTCAAGCTTCTGGGTTACATCATAAAAGCTCTTGGCAAAGCAAATATGATTGATTGATTGCCCTTTATTATTTTTAAGAGCATCCCTAGCTCTTTGCAGTATCTAGTAAAGCTTTTTGCCTCTTTAAGAGCAGTACAAATAGTTCCGTATTACTGGCAGCATTAAAGTGAGGCTGTAATTAAACTCTTACAAAAAGATCAATGATGCCATTATAAGATCCAGGGAAAGAAGACCTACAGTATTGTACAGCATATTCAGTATGCAGAACTCATTTTTCTCTTACGTAGTGTGAGATTTATTACAGATATTTCTAACGTTACTCTGATGCACCTGGTATAATTCTGTCCTAAGCAGGCTGGTCTGCATAGCACAGCTGATGAGGGTAGCACTCTTCTGTTCTGTTTTTTACATGGAAAGTTTCCAGATTTTATTTGTCATTGGGGAGAGAGGGAAAAAATCACCATAATGGTTCTGTTGGCATAAAAGATGAGGACATCTGCAGTAGCAAAGAATATCCAGTTCTTGGATTCATGCAACAGACATTACTGCTGTCTCTAAATCAAATGTTCGTCAATCCTGTCGACTGTAGTCCTTGTAACACTTCACAAGAAATGGAAGCTTTGCACCAGCATGACACAACAGCATTTGTTCACAGCTGGAGAGTTAATTACTTCCCTCATGGGTAGTTCTTACTGAGGTAACAATTCTGAAGCTTAAAAAGAGACATTTGTTGATATTGTTGGTGCAATAATGACCCGAGGAGAGGAGCAGACTGTGTCCTCTTAGTCCCTGTTTCAGCATGCCAGGAGCAAGATCAGGATTTGAAACTCAGCAGTATGGTAATTAAGCCCTGAAACATGTGTTTCACCATTCTAATTATGTGTCCAGCTGTAGCATTTGCCTTGCAAAGTGGTTATAGTTCCCTTTACTGTAGAAATTACTTGGTGCTTCATTTCCCTCCTGTCTTTCTGAAAATAACGGCAGGCTGATGACTTTGATGAGTTGAGTTTCTTTGCAACAGCAAAAAGTGTTTTGTTATATCTTTGGGCCTGAATAAAATGTTTACACTGTTAGTTTTTTGTTTGTTTGTTTTCTAAGAGCTTTTGGAAACCACATAGGAGTCTTTAGGTAGTTCTGTTGGGTTTTGGAGGTGGACAGTTGTTTTGAAATACCTGGATTCATCCTTCATGGACTTTTCTCATTATTACGCTGTTCTGTGAAATGGTTCATGTTTACACTTCAACAATGAACAGTTCCGTATCTTTACACAATATCTTCTACATGAAAGATTTGAGCACATTTTGGAGTCACTAATCCTTCAGTGCACAGTATGTACCATTATTCTCATTATAGGCCTAGGAGACTGAATTTAAAAGTAAGCCGGAGTCTAGTGAAGTCTATTTTTTCCCTTGTTTTCCTGGCAGGGTGACCTTTGTTAGTTTTGCTAAGCCACTGTAAGGTTAGTTCTATCTCTGTGCAATGTGTTCTAAACAGTGGATGAATCTGAATACAAAAATGGGAAATTGAATTGCTGATAGTTGTGGTCAGTGAGTGAATGGAGCTAAATGTCAGAGGAAGATGGGATTAGAGGTGAAAGTTTTCATCTGGCCAAACTTGTTGCTGCAGTACAGAATGTAATTGGAATTTGGGCGTACTGGTTGTAGTGTGTCTATAATCGATGGACCGAGAAATTTGATCTCCTTACTCTTGGGACTTGAGAGCACACTTCCCTTACATGGTTGCTCATGTAACTCCACTGATTTCAGGCAAGTTATTGAAGTAACTGTGGCATTTGAAGTGTTGAAGCCTATTGTTGCTGGAAGATATGAATTAAAAACTCAAATGTTGGAAAGCAGACATTTCCCAAATGACCATTCACATTTTTTAATCCTCATTATGTAGATTGTATTAAACCATGATTTTTGTTTTCAGTAAATCAGTATAGCAGCACAGTATTCCTCTGTGGCAGAATGAAATGATAATGTTTACTGGATAGACATTGAGCATGTATTAAGTAATTAGGCAGCATAACAATAGACTCCTGAGAACTTGGGTGATGAGTTTCCTCATACTCAGGATATCATTAACAGTAAAATAGTGTTTTACTGCTTAAGTACTTTGTTTACTGAGTTCCTCATATAGATAACTGACTAGGTGGCACAGTTCACAGCTTCCCTGATTCCTATGGTACTCCATTTCCACTGGTAGTATCTAATGGTAATTTCTACTGGTACAGATGAGATGCATAATTTCTTCTTAATACATTTCCAGTAGTGGAAGGTGCTACACAGGCATTATTAGAAATGTGATATGGACACAACAACTAACCAATAAATAAATAATGAAATGAACCCCTCTGCTGTTCAGCTTCCGCTGTTACCGCCAGACCGGTGTCAAACATAAACAGTAATTTGAAATAACTGGTTGGAAGCAAAGTAAACCGCGTGGATGAAAATCACATCTAATTGCAGCAGTTTTATCTCTTCACAAGCAAGTGTCACATGAATGGCAGACATCTCTAGATCAGATAATGAGGCTTTTCAAAGGTGGCAGTATGTTATAGTTTAACCCTTTCATCCAAGGATACAAACATTCTATGTGGTTCCTTACGGTTTACAGCCTGGAACCCAGTTCTCCTGGACTACATTTGTCTGTCCTGTAAACAACTAAGAACCAAACAGAGCTCAAATGAGTATCTCCTCTCTACAGGAGCAGCATGCAGATGGAAACAGGCTTTCTACATGCTTCTTTGTGCACACTGATGCATCACTCCACAGAAGAGGCTCACCCAGGCCACCCTGTCCTTTCAGGACTGAGAGAGAACGCAGTACTGACTTGCTGCAGACACTAAATGCAACTAGCTAGGGGATGCTAATCAGCTGCTTGTGCTTGGGGTACCTGGGCAGCTTGTAGTGATAGAGCTGGGCTCCCAGGCGTAGGCAATGCAGTTTCTTCTCCTTTTGTATCCACAAGTGCTCTGGTGCCGTGGTCTGGTCTGCATTTGAGAATCTCCACTACCCCATCAGTATTTGGGGAAGCATAACCCCTCTCACTGTAAGCAAAGAGCAAGTTCAAATCCACCTGATGAGACTGAATGTGTACAAGACAATGGGGCTGGACAGCATGCATCCCAATGTTCTGAAGTTGCTGGCTGATATAGTTGCCAAGCCACTCTCCGTCATATTAAAAAATTCAGGGCTGTCAGGTGAAGTCCTTGGTGACTGGAAAAAAAGAAACATCATGCCTGTGTTTAAGAAAAGGAGAAAGGAAGATCTGGGAAACTACAGACCAGTGAGCCTTGCATCTGTGCCTGGGAAGATCATGGAGCAGATACTCTTGAGAACTATGCAAGATGAGATGATCAGTGACAGGCAGCACAGCTTCACCAAGGGTAGATTGTGCCTGACCAATGTGGTGGCCTTCTACAATGGAGAGATGGCATCAGTGGACAAAGGAAGGGCAGCTGATGTCATCTACCTGGACTTGTGCAAGGCCTTTGATGTGGTCCCACATCGTTTTCTTTTCTCTGAATTGGAGAGATACTGATTTGAAGGGTGGACTGTTAAGTGGATAAGGAATTGGGTGAATGGTCGCAGCTAGAGGCTTGTGGTCAGTGGCTCTCTATCTAGGTGGAGGCCAGTGATAAGGGATGTCCCTGAGGATCTGTCTTGTGGCTGGTGCTCCTCAACATCTTTATCAATGACATAGATGATGGGGTACTGACTTAGTTGTGGATTGACTTTCTATATGGTCTAGTAGTGATAGGACAAGGGTGAATGGCTTTAAACTAAAATGGGAAATTCAGATTAGCTATTAGGAGGAAATTCTTTATTCAGAGGGTGGTGAGGGAAAAACTCAAAGATGGAAAGAGAAGGACTCACCTGTGAGGTGTAGCTGGGCACACTCTTTGTTCCCCAGTGCCCTGCACCACAGCACCAGCTGCCTCCTGCAGTGTTCCAATCCCTCTCACCACAGGCACGTATCTCTTGGAGAATCTGCTTAGGAATTATGTGGTTTGACTGAGCGCTGTGGGCTGGGGAGCAGAGAAGTCATGCACAGCTGAAGAGTTATTTTGGGGAGATGAATGAAGCAACAAGGGTGTGCCCCTTGACTCATTGCATGCTGGTTAGGAATAGAATACTGATATGTCCTGAAAGAAAGAGAAGAAGGAAATACAAACTTGGGAATTGTGTGGCCCAGCCCACTGCTTAGAAGTCAAACATCTGTGTTTGAGCTAATACTTGTATGCTCCGTGTGTAGGCAATGGAAAGAAATAGAAACCTTGAGAGAGAAGTTTATCTTGTTCTAACAGTGAAGATTAAAATGGATCAGAGGGCCCATGAATTTCTCTCCACAGACTAGAAAGAGAATCTAGGATAACAAATTCACAATAAGCTGTACGATGTAGGTATGTAGGTTGAATCCTGTTGAAAACATCGTTATTTTTCTTGGTCTGGCTGGGGATGGTGACACCCAACATCAGTAAAGTGTTTGAGCTAAGAAGAAATACTGAGCTGCAATGTGACTCTTCTTTGGGTTGATCTTTTCAGCGCACAACAGGTCCTGTTCTTCAAACGCTGTATTTACAGCGTGAGGTGATCTGTTCTCAAGTTACATTGGCACTTACAAGGACAGATTACCTCATCTTTTTCTTTCTTTTGAAGACATTCGGCAAGCTCTGTGTTCTTTGGAAATGAAAACAACAAACGTGCATTATTCTAAAAAGCCCCTCTAAAATGTATGGAACCCCAGGGCACAGGTGGGGAAGAACAGCCCATAGATCAATGAGCTACAGACCTCAGAAGAAATGTGATGCAATCATTTGGTAGGAATCAATAATGTAGAGATCGATATTTTTTGTGTGTTTCCGTCTCTTAAAAAGCTGAGCTAGGAATTTACTAACGAGTCAGATTATTGGCTGGGCAAAGTTGTTCTTGAAGGATTAAAATAGTTTGCAAGTCCTGCCAGGCCTGCAATGGCTGGCAGCATAACTTCATTAGTATAATGTATTTCTGGGCCAAGGAAAATTTGTCCAAATACACTTAAAGTGTTTGGATGAAATCATCTGCCTTCAGAAGTCATTTGTCTCTTCCTTAGGCCAACCCTTTCGTCTCTCATTGGCACATGAGCAGAAGGGACAAATGCCACTCTTGTGCTGTCAGATACAAAATCACAGAATGGTTGAAGTTGGCAGGGACTTCTGGAGGCCACCTGGCCCAACCCTGCCCCAGCAGGGACACCACAGCGGGGTGCCCAGGGCCACGTCCAGTCAGCTCTGGGAGATCCCCAAGGAGGAGACCCCACAGCCTCTGGGCAGCCTGTGCCAGCGCTCCATCATCCGTACAGCACAGAAGTGCTCCTGGTGTTTGGAGGGAACCAAGTGCTCCTGTGCTCCACTTTGTGCCCATGGCGTCTGGTCCTGGCCCTGGAGAGAGCCCCACAGCACTGGGGACCCAGCAACCAGCACTGCCTCAGTAGCGGAGGTCTCCAGCTGCTGCCTGTCCTGTCAGATTTGCTTTTGTTGATGACGATGACACAAATAACAGATCCCTAAAATGCAGGAGTGATTTACTTTAAGCACTTTAGCACCTGCTGTTACTCATTAAGGGATTACCGTGCCCCAGATTGTTACTGGCTGCCCAACGCCAACGATTTCAGCACGCAGCACATTCCTACCAGTTCCCTTCTAATGGATGCTTGCCCTTATGTTCTCTGCTATCTGAAGCATGTGATTTCTCACCATAACATTTCATAGTACCACAAACTGATTCCTTCATCCCGTCACATTAAAGCTGGTCACCTGCAAGCCTGAGTCACAGGAGAGCTCAGCTGTTTTCTGCTGGCCTGGTGGCTTCCTGGCACCATCTGTTGCCTGACGTCGGCGCTGGTCACTGCTATGCCATGCCCTGCCTCTCCTCTCCTGGTCTTACCAGCAAAGCATTAACCAGAAATGCTTTGAATTGTACTGCTTAATACAGCTCTGTGGACTACTTGTCTGGTCAAGGAATGATCATCAAGAAACAGCAGTAAGTGCCCACGGCATTTACCAAGGATGAAATAAGGAGACGTCTGCACCCGAAGACCAGAACATTGGAAAAAGAACACGCAGACGCTCCAGAGGACAGACAGCATCCTGCTTCCTTCCCAGCCAGAGCTCTGGTGATGTGCAAAATAACATTAGAAAATAAAGGGGGAAAAAAAGAAGGAAAAAACCCAACAGCAGAAGTAGAGGAGAGAAGCAGTGTAAATAAAAGTTAAAAGTGGCTGCAATTGAAAAATTGCCTTTCACATCTTCCAGGCTGGTTTGTATAACTGCACCCTGTATTAGTATTGTGCAAAGCTATCTAAACAATAGATTTATGCCATGGAAAAAGAAATGGATCCATAAAAGCTTCAGCTTGAGTTATTTTTAGGGAAAATGGTCCATTTTTATAGAAACATTGTAGTATTAAACTCAATATAAACTTCAATTTAAAACAAGCACCAGTGACAAAGCAGGGGGAGAGGGGGAAACTTTCCCTATAAAACCCTTTGACAGGTTTACTTAAGAAATACCTTTGAGGGACTATTTTAAACCTAGAAGTGTGCTCAGAGTCAAGGAAGATCCTTCTGCTATGGAAGAAAAGAGGCTCTCTGAGGGCATTATGTATTTACTCAGAAAGACGAAGCCAACAAGCTTAATGGACTGGTTGAATTTTTACTTAAAGAAAGTAGAAAGTGACAGTGTCCTCCAGAAAATCTGTAAGATTTTGGTGTTACTTTTGAGAGGCAGTGTAAGCACAGCTGAGATGCTTGCCTGATGTATCTGTGGAAGTAATGTCCAACAGCTTCCAGTGGGTTCCCAGAGAGGTTTCCAGCAGCAGTACTACACAATATGCTGTTAAGGTTTGCAGTGAGCCAGATTTTCAAAGGACTTCGCAGATTAGACTCAAAGAGGACCTAAATCATACGGGGATTGAAAGTTAAATCCCAGAATGGGAATTTATGATGCTGAGTCTGCTTCTGATGTCCTCTGTATAGTGATTTGGAAAAGTCAGAAATGAGAGGATGAGATTTGCAGCACTCGGATGCTGACTGGGGGAAAGCTGAAAGCAGCCAGGCAGTAGTCCAGTTATTGGGATTATGTCCAGGAATGGTGGAGAACTCCCTTCGAATCTGCTTAATCTTCCAAATCAAGCAGGCAAGTTATTTGTGGGGAGAGCTCTGATTTCAGTTATTGACCACTTTGTTATGAGGTGCAGCTTAACCAGAAATTCTTCGCTGTACTCCGTTTCCAATCCCACAAAAGCCTACAAACATTTCAGTATTAGGCTGATTTCTTGTTAACAGAGTTATCTGCAATAGAGAAATAAATCCATGCTGATGTCATCACATTGCCACGTACATGCTTTCTGCAGCCATCTAGAATTCCGTGGGGTTTCACAAACACAGAATGCTCTGCTAGAATGTTTCAATAGAATAGGAGGGGCGGTTGAGTACTACCTTATGTTATGAGATATATCTGTACAGAAAAAATATGAGAGTAATCATAGTCTAGTGGAATGAAAAGGTCTCCTTAATAAGGAATGTCACAGAGGATTTGTTGTAACCTTTTCACCCTCTCTGTGGCCAATCAGTATTTCTAACATGTATGTCCCTGGGAGCGATGCTCTATCCACGTTCGTTCTCTCTCTTCGCTGCTGTGCATGCAGCATTTGTTTAAATGGAACAGTCAGTCTCCCTGTTCTGCTTTTTCACTAACCTTAAATACAACTTAAAGATTCTGAAGTTGCAATTTTGATGATTTTATCAAGTGATAGCAAAATTATTCTGTCTGTGAGCCCATCAGTCAGGTGTGACTGCTCCACCTACGTGAGGCCCCATCTGGAGTTCTGCTTGCAGGCCTGGTGACCCCAGTACAGGAGGGATGCGGAGATGTTGGAGTGTGTTCAAAGGAGGGCCACAAAGATGATCGGAGGGCTGGAGCACCTCCCCTAAGAAGAAAGGTTGAGAGAGTTGGGCTTGTTTAGAGTGGAGAAGGCTCAAGGGGACCTCATTGCTTCCTTCCAGTACTTGAAGGAAGCTAATAAGCAGGTGGGAGTGACTTTTTACCTGGTCTAATAGTGATAAGACAATGGGAAATGACTTTAAAGTAAAGGAAGGGAGATTTAGGTTAGATGTTAGGAAGAAATTCTTTACTCAGAGGGTAGTGAGGCACTGCACAGGCTGCCCAGAGAAGTGGTGGGTGCCCCATTCCCAGAGTTTTTTGGATGGGGCTCTGGGCAGCCTGAGCTGGTGAGTGGCAACTCTGCCCACAGCAGGGGGTTGGAGCTCAGTGATCTTTAATGTCGCTTCCAACCTAAGCCATTCTAAGATCCTATGATTCTATGATTTTTAAACTAAGACCATGGTGACATTAAAGGTGCAAGTATTAAAGTTGAACACTGAAGTTACTTTCATGCACTTGTCTCTTCACAGGTTATTCACAAACCTGCAAAATGCAGGTTGGGTTTTGAGAAAAGTTACTTTATATTTCTCTTAGAAAAGGTAGGAAATCTAAGTCAGCCTGAAGGGCATGTGCCATGTCTAGGACCGCAACTTTCCTGTAGTAAGAAGAATATTTGCTATTGGAAACCAAAGGAAACACAGTACCAAATGTTGGTGTTCATTGTTGTAAAATATGTATTTTGCTTTTTTAAAAAATATATGAAAAAAATCTATGGAGAATACTTCATGCTAAAGATTATTAATGGCTTTTTATGATTTGTATTCTACTTATGAATATCTTGAATTATCTTGATTTTGTCTGAATTTTCAGGGGGAAGGCACCATTTCAGGTGCTGAAAGCAATGTTTTCAGTACTAGAAGTACAGGTCTTGTTTCCTACAGCTATTACCACCAGAGGTAATAACATTCCCAGTGGGAGTGCACATTCAGGATGCTGACCCACATGGAGGAGACTTGCACAGCATGAGAAAACTTGAGGCTAATATATGACAAAACCACAAAAATCTGCAGTACTTGTAATGTCATTCTCGTGTGGTTGCTATCTAACCGAAAGAGGATTCTTGGGTTAATAATAGGAGGATTTTGTCATATTACAATGATGAGTGGTCAGTGGAAGCTGCAGGAAAGCTGCACAGCACCGAGCATCATCCCATTCGTCTAGCCTGAGCTCTGGGGAAAGCACTTCTGAAAGGAGAAATGGCTCAGCTAAAAATAGATGATTACTTTTAAATTTGCCTTTTAAATGCCATTAAGTAATCAAATTAGCTCCTTTGATTGGGAAGAAGGCTCTTAAACCTACACAGCAATGTGTGCCAATGAACGAGCAGGAGGGAGCTGGGCAGAAAGTTCTTAGGTAGAGGCCAAGCCTGGTTTCCTTCAGGATAAGGCACTGGGTGAATATTGAGCACCCCTTGCTTGGGGCTGCCATATCCCTTGAAGTCATCCCGTAGGTTTTGGCCTGGCCTAGGTGCCCGTAATTCATATGTGAAAGAGCCAGTTGTGGCAGCAAGGCTTGGCAGCACCACTGAGGCACTTAACCTTGAAGGCTTCATTTTACTTTGATGATTCTGAATAGGGAATGCTATTATAATTAGGACACTAGACTGTGGGAGATAACGATGGTGTGGTGACTCAGTTTCTCACTTGCCTGTGGGATAACAACTGTTTCCTGTGGGTGTTGCAGGAACTGTAGCTCTGTCATGTCTTAGAGGTGTCTCCATCTTGAAGTGACAGGCATCACTGGTGAACGCCTGCAGATGACTCAGTGCCTTCCAACTCAGGCAGATGAAACAAGAAAATTGAATGAGCGGTGGAAATTGTGTGTGCCTACACATTTTGTACACCAAAGAAGTGAGGCTATTCGACTTAATTGTCTGGTCAGCCATCAGGATGCAATCCCCAAGTTTTTTCAATGAATTCCTGTGGGCTGTTAGGCTATGGGCTGTTTCTGCAGCACAGCAGAGCCCTGATCTCGTTGTCAAAGGAATTTCTATCAGTATAGGCCAAATGGGTTTCACAGAGTGAGAGAAACAGTGGTAAGTTGATCAGTATTCTTCATTCTTCCTTCCTGGAGATTAGATCTCTTTTATGTAGGCAGAAATGAGTAGAACAGGCCAGTCCACCTTTGCAGTCAGAAGGACAGCGACATGTGGAAATACTTGCAACCTTCTTCAGCATGCTATGGGCATGGTTTTGAATAAATGGCGTTGGAATCTGTTGTGTTCAGATATCCAACTGTCGGAGGAAAGGAACCCTTTATCTTCCTTTTTTACTGACATGAGAACTGAACAAAATATGCTGTTCTGTCTTAGCTGAAATGGGTATGGAACATCTCATAAGACTAAATTGCTGCCAAAACTGTTTTGGGTTAGAGAGATGAGCCTGAATGAAACTGTTGGCTGCACTGGGATTATTTTCAGTTCCTCTTATTGACCGGCTCACCTCTTTGGAAGGAAAAAGATGAGATATTCAGTACAGACTTCAGATATCACCCAGACAGATGCAGTGACAGAAGCCTGTTCTTGTTGCCCAATGTGAGGCAAACATAAAACATTAAAAGAAAGAATATTTGTACGTTAGAAGTGATGGCAGCAAATGGAAAGCAGTAATAATAACTTGAAAAGTGACTTCACTTTTTAAGTAGTTGTCCATTTGAACCTTTAGAATAAGAGTTTATGCCTTATAACTGAGCTATAGCTTATTTCAATTTAAATTCTGCAGGTTTCTCAGTCTAAGCAAGAGATCCACCCACAAGAAACAGCTTGCAGGCTCAGACCTTTCGCTGGAAGAGTTAGCTGACTTCTTTCAGTCAGCTCGCCTGTGTATATTCCCCCTCCTCTCTTCTTTAAATAGCAATAGCTAGTTGAAAATTTATTTCTATGGGAGTGGGGAGGTGATAGGAATAATAAAATGAATTCATAAACCGAGTTGTGCACAATGAAATGCATCTCTTGATTCTTACGTAGATCAGCCATTCACATGAGGTGTATGGGAGGCAGAGTTCACAGTTAATGCCAGTCAAATGGATTTTGACATTTAAAGGTCAAATGCATTGAGAGAGCATGATCAAAACAAAAACGATGTGCAGAAGTGCCTCAGAAAGAGAATTTAGGAGGACGAAGCTTGCTGTTTTCCTTGTCAGGTGGTTTTGAAACTCAGTAGGGAAAGTGTCACTTGCCACGTACTATGAAATAAAGTTCTCGAAGTGACTTATATGCACAAGTCACTTGCTGAAACATGGCTAAAGCTCCTGTCTGTTAGAGGTCAAACAGCCACAGCAAAGCAAATGTAACAAGAAAGAGTTCTTTGGCACAGCTGTGCTATTGCTGCCTTCTGCATCCTTCTTTAAAGGTAGGGGAACTTACCTTACCTGTGGTACACAGCTTCCTCCATCTCCTTCCTTCTCTTTGGTCCTTTGAAATTTTTGTTGTGTTTTTTTTCTTCGTCTGACGTAAGCTTGTAGTTTTAGAACAACACGGTTATTAAACAAGGAGAACCCAATGAGTTGTAAGGGGCTGTTACTCAGCTTATAACTCACTGAATTGTGCTGGTAGAGTTTGAGTACGCACGCAATGCTGTCATTTGCACATCGGAGAAATGAAACATTTTCTTCCGAGCTCTTGTTGATACAGTGCAGTCAGAGCAAAGCCTTTCGGAAGAAATGTAAACATTTTTCTAAATTTGCTCTGTTATATAAGAACTGAAAGGTGAAACCAGCTTTCACCTCATTCCAGAACAAAAATAGACCAAAAGTACAAATGAGAGATTAAGCTTTTCTTGAAAGCCATTTGTTGTTAACATAGAAGGATGTTGTCAAACTTCCTGCTGTCTTCATGAATGTGTCTGTAAGGTACTGCTTAACAACTATAAGAAAGAAGGAGACAGAAAGAAGGGGCTGCAGGAAAGAAGGGGATAGACTCTTTAGCAGGGTCTGTTATGACAGGATGAGGGGAAATGGATTCAAACTGAAAGAGTGGAGATTTAGATTGGATATAAGGAAGAAGTTTTTTACAGTAAGGGTGGTGGGCACAGGTTGCCCAGAGATGTGGTGGACGCCCCATCCCTGGAGACACTCAAGGTCAGGCTGGACAGGGCTCTGAGCACCTGGATGGATCTGTAGGTGTCCCTACTCATTGCAGAGGAGTTGGACCAGACAATCTTTAAAGGTTCCTTCTAACTCGAATGATTCTATGATTCATTGCAGGAATTGACCAAATGGCCTTTAAGGGTCCTTTCCAACTCAAACAGTTCTATGGTTCTATGTCAATATCTGCTTTCCCACAGCCCCCTGCTCACCTGAGAGTCTTCCTTTGACAAAGACTGTTTGTGTGGGTCTTTGTGCTGGATTTTAAAAGGCTGACATTTACCTAGATGCAAACAAAATTGGCATAACTCTTTCCCTACTTCTGGAAGGACAGAAAGCAAGGCCTGTGTTCTTTCAAGACATTTGCATATTTCCAGCAAAGAGGAAGAATTGTATCCCTGTGAGCAAAACTCCGTAACTATCCACTGCCATGTAACCCACCAGTGCTGGTCTGAAACTTGACCTCACCATGGCAAGGAAAGAGGCAATGCACCTTGAATAATTTCCAGTGTGTAAGACTTGCAGAAAAGAATTATCACAGGAAAAGATCTCTGACTGATCAATTAGAATTTGTCTCTGCATTTTGGAGCATGGAAAATGAGGGATAAAGGATTTTCAGTTTTCAAATCTGTTTTCAAAATCTTTATAAGTTAACTTGACTTGAAAAAATTGATCAAGCTGAGGAGTAGGAAAAGCAGTAAAATATATGGAAACAGAGTAAAAGGAAACAACAAGCAGTTCTTCTAGATGGTAAATGTGTACATTAAAAACAAGCAAACAAACAAAAACACAGCAAAACAAAGTGGACATATTTTACTCTCATATGTACCTCCTTGAAAATGTTGCTGATGACCAGTGAAGCCAACTGTTGCACTGCATCGCTTCTGTGCGCATTAGTTTTCAAGGAACACAACAGTTTTCCCTATGCACTCCTCTGCTGTGGTACAAAGCCATTGCACACAGACTGACACGGGACTGTGTTCCTTGGGAAGACCTTGCACTGCTTTTCTCCTAAGGTGAGCAGCCGAGATGGTGAGTGCTGGTGTTAATGCATTAAGCAACCACTCCCGTACAGCTTGCTTTCCAGGGGAGCATACATTCTTCTAATTATTTTAATTGGAGAACAAATTAAGTTATTAGCATGAGCAGTTGTTTGATCTTCAGCAAATAAAAGGGGAAAAATAATGTTATAGTCACTCTTCAGACATATTCTATGAGATATATTCAAGATTGGATTTCTAGGGTACTCTGAACTCCTTCGAGGATGCTTTACAATATTGTACACTCTGCCTAAAAAAAGTACTTCCCTGTGATTAAGTGATATCTTCTGTCATATTTACACTGCATAAACCTTTGAAAGCAATGGAAGGTCTTATAAGAGGCACCTATATCTGAGCATCTGTCACCAGCAGCCCCTGTCACAGTACAGTGTTCCCTTCAGGACCAGTATCTCAGTCATTTGTCTTTGCTGATGAGTGTGAATACATTGTGTGTACACAGCATGCGCAAGAAGATGATCTTGGAATATGTGCAACTTGTTCCTTGTCAAGAGAAGCTTTTTCTAAGTCTTACAACACGTTGGTCACTGGTCTTCTGCATGCTGTTTGTGCGACTATAGATGCCATTCCATTATGAAGGCACCAAGTACAGGTAGATCCCTCACAGATGCTCTCTGAGTCTAAGCCCCTTGGCATCTTGCTATGAGTAACCTGGAGGCGGTTCCATGAGTAGCCCTGACAGTCATGAATTTATGTGTGCGTGGAGCTTTCTCTCCAGGAAGCCAGGCCAGACTGCTGCCTCAGGGTCATCTATCATTCAGTACTTAAATGGAGCTTATAATCAAGAGAGAGACAGAATTATATGGTCTGATAGTGATAGGACAAAGAGGAATGATTTAAACTAAAAGAGGAGAGATTTAGATTATGTGTTAGGGGGAAAGTTATCACTCACATGGTGGTGAGGCACAAGCACTGCAGCCCAGAGAAGCTGTGGGTGCCTCATCCCTGGAGGTGCTTGGGTTGGATGGGGCCATGGCAGCTTGAGCTGGTGATGGACAGCCCTGCCCATGGCCGGGGGCTTGAATTTGATGTTTTTTCCCTCATTCCAGCTGCCAAAGGAGCTATGTGGCAGCACAAGAGACGGTGTGAGGTAGTGTCAGTGTCCTAGTCAAAGAAATGCAGGTAATTTGCAGCGTTACTTTATGAGACTTAAACCAGATCTGACTTAGGTGACCTTTAGCTTTTCATTCATGAACAAGCAGGTATAATCAAATGTAAAGATGCTTTGAGCACTGGTCTATGCTGTCAGTTGTCCCGAGGATCTTTTTGAGGCCCTTGGCAGAGCTGGTTTAGAGGCAGCGGATGGCTGTCGTGCTTTCTTTACTTGAGTGTCGATCAACCCTTCCTTGTCAGCTCAGGTAGCCTGCAGCTGAGCTCCCTGGGAACAAAGAGGAGTTGCAGTTAAAAAGACCACAAGTTGCTCTTTCCTCTGGTGGTGGGCAAGCGCATGCTGCTGTGATCCTGTTCTTCATGCCAGAATTTCACTCTCCTCAATGACTGTCTTAACTTCAGCCCTCGCTCCTGCTTGACAGGTTTCAATCTCAGGATGCAGAAGTACAAAGCAGAATCTTATTTCTCTGTATTTGTAAGTTGAGCCTTACTAAGACAAGATTTCATGACTGAAAGAACTGCATGACTGCAAGATGACACATCAAGAAAATGCCAACATCTGAATGCTCAGGGTTTGTTTCTTCTTTGTTGAGGCTGTAAGCAGGTATGCACCATAAGCATCATTGGGTTTGGAGGAGGAGTCAATGTTTGTTTCAGAATGCGGAGGGAATGCTGCTTCCCACTGCCACAGAGCCTGCTCAGCACTCAAAGGTGGCTGTTTTCCTGGTCTGAATCTACTGGCTTCCAACTCTTGCTAGGTTTCTGCTGCAGTGTGAGTCAGAAGGGAGAAAGACTGCTTGAGATATGCATCATGAAAGAGTGGAGTAACAAAAAATGTGGAAGAAAAAACTGTTTGAGAATGTACAAGAAGAGTGGAAGTGTTCTGGATCAACGGCATTAATGGGCTGTGAAATTTCCAGCTGCCAGGCTTTAGTGACCGACACTACAAACACCAAACAAGGAAGATATCTGTTCAGCATTTTGCCATCTGCTAAACTTTTGTGACTAAATCCTGTTATGTTAAATCATTTATAAAATGTTACTTTGGGAAGCTCCAGAAGGCTTAGAAAGACTTCTTAGAATTTTATTTTATTTATTTAGCTCTCCCATATTCAGTAAATAATCCAATTTATCAGCAAATACAGGATGTGATCAGTCCTCAGGTTGAGACAATAGTCTTAAAATTCCCTCTCAAGACCAGAAAGATAGCGAGTTCCTCCTAGGATTTGATTCAATATTGAGGCAAGTGCATTTTTCACTGAAATTTCCCTGTCACCTTTGACTACGGAAGAAACTCAGTGGTGTGCCTAAAGTTAATGTTCGTATGTCTGTGTAAGGATACATGGAATGAAAGGGTCTGTGGAAGATAAAAGATAGGAGGAGGTATAGGCTGTGTAGATAGCTGACAAGTAAGGACATCTTTTTTGTGGAGATATCTGATTAATGGCTACTCAGCATGAAAGACAAGGGTAAGAGAGACGAGAAGTGGTAAACCACACCCAGATATACAAACCCTAAGGAGCAGGAGATAACAGAAGTAATCCCAGAGACTGGAGAGCTGAGGTCTCTGGCTGAGGGACCACTGGAGGAGCAATGGAAAGCCCAGAGGAGGTTCAGTCATGGCTTTGTAACTGATAAGCAGTGGTGGGGAACAAGCTTACTATGGGTCTCGGGAAAGAATAATCTTATTTTGAGATTTCTGAGGATTGTTGAAGGGAATCATGGAAGAGTGTGACACTATAGGATGTTTGAGGGAATCTGAGGAGAGGAGAGGATGGATGTAGAAGGATCAGAAAGTGAAAAAGAGGAGGGGTGAGTAAAAGAACCAGCTATGTCTAAATAAGCTGGTGGTCTGGCTAAGCTGCTCTCTGTCCTGTCTTTTTAAACAGCGTTCATAACTATTTTCCTGTCTGGGTATGCTCTCTATACTGCAGATTTGTGCCTGTGGGAGTCTGGGCTGCTAGCAAACTTTGAGCCAAGTTATCTGTCGAGTAACAGGATCAGATCATCTGTATTGTTCCTGTGTATGTGAAAGCTGCTTGTGGTATCTTCATAGTGTGTGTGCATAGGGGAAACCCTGCTCAGCCTGGGCCTCAGGTCAGGGTCTGAAGCAGCCAGGCTCTATGGGACCTATGAGCAGGGGACCTCAGCCCTGAGGTCCACCAGATTCAGCTCCTATCCAGTGACTACAGCCCAGATGCCTGCAGGCAGAAAATCCACAGATATGTTCTTATGCAAGGGATGAGGTTCACAGGAGAAAGTGAGGTGATATTCTGTATGGGTTACACCATCTCCACTGCAGTTTGTGCCGTGCTGGGGTATATACAGAAAGGGCCACAGCCATGCTTTCTAGTGCGGTGTTTAGTTTGCTTTGAATTATTTAAAAACAGGAATTCAGTAGGAGCAAATATGAAATAAAAAGTAAAAAAAAAAAGCAAACACACAGCCTCTGACCTGAGGCAAAAGCCAGGCACAGAAAGGTAAGCATTAGTAATGAGTTATAAAATCATCAGATTCTGCTTCTCCTTGTGCTGCCAGCAGTTCTTGTCATTTGGAAATGCCTCATTGGTATCTCTCAAGTACCTTCATTCTCCCTTTGCTCTCCTCAGGGAATATTTCCTCTCACTGAGCTTTAAAGGGTCTTATATCTTTCCCCAGTTAACATTTTGAAGCACCATACCACACAGTTTGAAATATATTCGTATGTATATACGGATAATTTATCAGGGCAAAGCAAATATTACAATTTGCTGAAGTAAATCTTTACATTTATCATAAAAATACATTGTCTTAAATATGTAGCTATCTGGGTAGGGTAAAATATTACCTTCTTTATTTCAGTCAGCTTATACATGGCATTACCACCTAAATGTAGACCAAGAGACAGATGAAAAATTACATTGAATTTTTCTTAAAGCAATGGCAACCAGGTGCCTGAATTTCTGAAGTGTAAATTACCATTCACACAACTGGTTTTTAGTGGAGGTTTTTCTAAGTTAAGGAGCTCAGGTCTTGTCTCTTGGCGTTTTTTAATGTACTGAGATAGAATTAAGTGTGTGGGTTTCCATCACCTTGATTACCCTTGCTGTCAGCAGGAGAAACTGCTGAAGGTAATAATAATGATAATAAGATCGTTTCCTCTTTTTTTTTCCTTTTTTTTTTCCCAGGCAGAGCTTTGCCAATTTGCAGAGGAATGAAATACATGCTGATAAGAAGATTAAATAGTATTTAGACTGCCATCATTTGTGGCCCATGGAGAACTCACAGGCAAAATATTTGCTGGACAAGCAATGTGGCCAGGCACGTGCGGTCCAGATGGTTCCTGCAATGTGTTGAAGACAACTTTCTGATGCAGATGGTGGAGGAACCGACAAGGGGAGGGGTGTTACTGGACCTTATTCTCACTAATAAGGAAGGGCTTGTTAAGGAAGTAAAGGTCGGGGGCAGCTTGGGTTGTAGTGACCACGAGATGGTGGCGTTCAAGATCTTGTGTGGAAGAAGCAAAGCAAAAAGTAGGATTGCTACCCTGGACTTTAGGAGAGCCAACTTTGATCTCTTCCGGGACTTACTTGGAGCTATCCCATGGGCTAGGGTGTCAGAAGGTAAGGGGCCCTGTGAGAGCTGGTCGGCATTTAAACAGCTCTTCTTCCAAGCTCAGGATCGGTGTGTCCCTGTGAGCAAGAAATCAGGAAAGGGTGGCAGGAGACCTGTGTGGATGAGCAATGAGCTCATGCGCAAACTCAAAGGGAAGAAGGAGGTCCATGAAATGTGGAAAAAGGGTCTGACCACTTGGGAAGAATATAGAAGTGTTGTCAGGGCCTGCAGGGATGCAACGAGGAAGGCTAAAGCCCGCCTGGAATTGAACCTGGCAAAGGAGATAAAGGATAATAAAAAAGGCTTTTTTAAGTATGTTAACAGTAAAAGGAAGACTAGGGAGAATGTGGGTCCCCTGCTAAGTGAGGGGGGTGTTCTGGTAACGGGGGATGCTGAGAAGGCGGAGATACTGAACGCTTTCTTTGCTTCTGTCTTCAATGAAAAAGCTCTCCCTCAGGAATCCTGAACCCTGGAGGTTAGTGAGAGTGTCTGGGGAATGGAAGACTTCCCTTTAGTCAGGGAAGAGGCGGTCCGAGAGCGCCTAGGCAACACCAATGTTCATAAATCCATGGGACCTGATGGGGTGCATCCACGGGTGCTGATGGAGCTGGCGGAGGTGATTGCTGAACCGCTCTCTATCATCTTTGAGAGGTCGTGGAGAATGGGGGAGGTGCCTGAAGACTGGTGGATAGCCAATGTCACTCCGGTCTTCAAAAAGGGCAAGAAGGAAGATCCAGATAATTACAGGCCAGTCAGCCTCACCTCTGTCCCTGGAAAGGTGATGGAACAGCTTGTGCTGGATGCCATCTCCAGACAATTGGAAGAAAAGGAGTTTATCAGGAGTAGCCAGCATAGGTTCACCAGGGGGAGGTCATGCTTGACCAACTTGGTAGCCTTCTATGATGTCGTCACTGGCTGGGTGGATGGGGGGAGAGCAGTGGATGTAGCCTACCTTGATTTCAGCAAGGCGTTTGATACTGTCTCCCATGACATCCTTATAACGAAGCTGAGGAAGTGTGGGATAGATGAGTGGACAGTGAGTTGGGTTAAGAACTGGCTGACTGGCAAAGCACAGAGGGTCATCATTGGCGGTGCAGAGTCTGGTTGGAGACCTGTAACTAGTGGTGTTCCCCAGGGGTTGTTACTGGGTCTGGTCTTGTTCAACATCTTCATCAATGACCTTGATGAGGGGATAGTGGCCACCCTCAGCAAGTTTGCTGATGATACGAAGCTGGGACATGCCTGAAGGCTGTGCTGCCATTCAGCGAGACCTGGACAGGCTGGAGAGCTGGGCAGTAAGAAACCAGATGAGGCTGAACAAAAGCAAGTGTAGAGTCTTGCACCTAGGGAGGAATAATTGCATGCACCGGTATAGGTTGGGGGATGACCTGCTGGAGTGGAGCTCTGCAGAGAGGGACCTGGGTGTCCTGGTGGACGACAGGTTGGCCATGAGCCAGCAGTGTGCCCTTGTGTCCAAAAAGGCCAATGGCATTCTGGGTTGCATTAAAAAGAGCGTGGCCAGCAGGTCGAGGGAGGTGATCCTCCCCCTCTACTCTGCCCTGGTAAGGCCTCATCTGGAGTACTGTGTCCAGTTCTGGGCTCCCCAGTACAAAAAAGACAGGGATCTCTTGGAAAGAGTCCAGCAGAGGGCCACAAAGATGGTGAAGGGCCTGGAGCATCTCCCCTGTGAAGAAAGGCTAAGTGAACTGGGTCTGTTTAGCTTTGAGAAAAGAAGACTGAGAGGGGACCTGATCCAGGTCTATAAATATCTAAGGTGTGGGGGGCAAAGTGGCGAGGCCAGACTCTTTTCAGCAGTGTGTGGAGACAGGCTAGGGGAAACGGCCAGAAACTGGAGCATAGGAAGTTCCGCACCAATGTGCGCAAGAACTTCTTTACAGTGAGGGTGATGGAGCACTGGAACAGGCTGCCCAGGGAGGTTGTGGAGTCTCCTTCTCTGGAGATATTCAAGACCCGCCTGGATGCCCACCTGTGTGACCTGGTGTAGGGAACCTGCTTTGGCAGGGGGGTTGGACTTGATGATCTCTGGAGGTCCCTTCCAACCCCTATGATTCTGTGATTCTGTGATTCTGTGATTCTGTAATACATTCTACTGGCAATAGCTGCAAAATTTGAATAAAAATACTGGTAACATCTTGTCTTCTTGGAGTAATTTTAGCTACCCGTGCCTACAAACAATAAGTAAAGCTCTAAGTATCAGAAGGTAAAACAGACATCGGGCTCATAAATAAGAATGTCTTTGTCCAGTATGAAAATGCCAGATCTGAGAAGCTTGAAGTTTCAAAAAATAATTGAGAAGGTTTGTTCAGTCCTACATTTCCCTCTAAAATAAAATAACTTTACATTACTGCCATGCCAAAGCAAAACAGCGTGTCTGAAGATAAACTAAAGAAATGAGTCTGACCCACAGAACTTTTAATAGTTGAAAATACTTCTCACATGGAGAGCACCACAGGTTACTCTACAACTTCCTGAAGGGAGGTTGTGATGAGGAGGGGTTTGGCCTCTTCTCCCAGGCAACAAACAGGACCCGAGGAAATGGCCACAAGTTGTACCAGAGGAGGTTTAGGTTAGACACTAGGAAAAACTTTCTCTCTCAGAGAGTGGTCAGGCACTGGAATGGCCTGCCCAGGGAGGTGGGGGAGTCGCCGTCCCTGGCAGTGTTCAAGAGGCGTCTGGATGAGGAGCTATGAGATATGATTTAGTGCTTGTGGTAGCAATGGTGATGGGAGGACAGTTGGACTAGGTGATCTTGTAGGTCCTTTCCAACCTTGTGATTCTATGATTCTATGATTCTATTATTCTGTGTTATTTGCCTATTTACTGGATTCACCAGTACATTACATAGTGGGAAGTAAAATTCAGTCCTGAAGGTTTGCAATTCTTCCAAGAACCATCTGAATGAAAAGCTGTTTTTATTGCTTTTATTTTCATTTTATTTTAATCTATGAAATATTCAGTTCATTCAGGGTTTAATGTAAATGAACTTAGGGATTTAAAAGAACCTCAGGAGTCTCATGATGTTCAACAAAAGCCAATACAAACTCTAGCCTCTGGAACACAAAACCCCATGTGCCAAACAACTCAGACTGGGGACACCTGCGAAACAGATTTGCAGAGAAGGATAGTGGGGTCTTGGTGGAGAACCAGTTGCCAGCAGTGCACCCCTAGATCAATGAAGACCAACAGCTTTCCTGGACTGCATCAGCCAACCTGTCCAGGGAAGCAATTCTTCTCCTGAACATGGGTGGCACTTGTGAGACCATATCTAGAGTACTGTGTTGAGTTTTGGGCTCCTCAGTACAAGAAGGACATGGAAGGGTGTCCACAACACCCTTGTACCAAGCATACCTGGTTCTCATTCAGGAGGGTTTTCTAGCTGTTGGGTTTGGACTTTTTGGAAAACTCAGTGGTCTACCCAGTTTGATTTATCTTTAAGTAATCCTACTACAAATGTCACACAATGACCACGTGCCAGCCCAGACCAAAGTTCAGAATTGCTTTCCACTGTTGATTTGTTGTACAGTGGTAATCTAGTTACTGTTCTCCAGTACTCCTCCAGTTCTAACAGCTACTGTCCTGGTTCTACTGTGGGCTTCTAATCTGGACTTTGATTTCTCTAAATCAGGATACAATTTGATTGCAAAAGATATTTGATTACAATGAAGGCAGACTATCTAGGCTTTTATTTCCCCTCTTCCTCTAACTGCTGAAAACTTTCACACTCCAGTTATGTGTGTGAAGACGGACATTTCCACGAGCTAATCAGAATATGCATAAAGAGACAGAGAGGATTTTCTTCCCTTTACAAATGTTTGAGTGACACAGTCACACCGGGGAATTTTACTGTAGGAAACAGAAAAGAGTACCTGAAAAAGTAGTTCCTTTCTCAAACTCTGAAATGTTATAATAATTATATTCTTTTAAAAAACAATCAAAAGAAATTCCTGCGCTGTTGGGTGAAGTCAGCTGTTAATTATTTACATTTTCTCCTTTATCCAGCTATGCTTTCTACATAATTAAAAATTCCTTCCCATCCGACAAGAAGGCTGTATTCCAGCTGAGTTTGGGTCTCCTAGAGCAAAAGGGTTTTTTTGTTATTGCTTGTTTTTAGTTATCCCCTGCTGAGACCCTGTCGTCTGGTCAAAAGAGAATGAATTTGCAAGAGGCTTCCAGCAGCAGAAAAGCCTCTGAAGCTTTGCTGTAAAATAATGCATATAACGTGGTGGAAAACAACTCAGCTCACAGTGCTGGAAACCAATAAGCAGTTCAACACAGTATTGATTTGAAACAATTTCATGTTGTCCTTGTGCATAGCCAAAGTGGGAAGTATGTGTAATAAAGAGGCTAACACAATTAACTGATGAAAGTGTATGGAATGAAGCAAATCGTGCGAAGTTAAATGACTGACAAATATTTGGTTAGAAATGTGTTTTGTCTGAGAACATTGTGAAATGCCTAGGAGCAATCAGGTATCGAAAATGACTTAGTAATCAAGTGAAGAATTTTTGGGAAAACACGTTTCCTAACGAGTTTGACTTTGCAGACTGCTCGTGGGCTGTCAGTCTGATGTGAGGAATTTGCAGCTTCACGCATAGGCTGATGTAGATTCGCTAAAACAGAATATGAAAATAGTTTACAAATACGTACAGCACTGTCACGATGCAATTCTGTGGAAATCAGCATGTAAGCTGGAAAAGCACAGAAGGCAATCTGGTTAGAATGCAGGCTAGAAAGCTGATCCAAACATTGCATACATTTCAAAATCATTTCAGTTAAAGTCATGAACACAGTTGGATGGACATAGATTCCTTTTTTTTTAGGATATATAACCAATGCAGTATGACAACACCAGTCAAAGAAGCAATGTGGGAGTCTCATATGTACAGCATGCATATGCATCTATCATGTTCCAGGGTGTATGGACTGAATGCCATTTAGTAAATCTATGCCTTATGACATTTTCTTGCTGCTTTTTTGATCTTTTATTGCTGCAATATTATAGTCAAAGATACCAAGATTTAGTTTGATGTCTCCTACATGGAGTCCCTGTCAGAAAACAGCATTAGGAGGATGATCTAAAAAACTACTTCTGAATCAGCTGCCAAGCTGAGATAACAGCAAGGACGTGTTCTCTATTACCTCATATATTACTGAGTGAGCAGTTTTATTCAAATGAAAATGTTTTTTGTCCCATTTATTTTGTATTAGCTTCTTGTCTTCAGAGAACACCGCTGAGAACTTGTCCTCCTTCACAAGGCCTTTTCCATACTTTTCATTCTTTTTCAAAGGTTTATGTGGAGGAAACGCTATACACAATTACTGTTGTGCTGCAAGATTTACTAAAATGTCAAGATTTTGGTGATTTTATGTCTAGTTCAGACAACTAACCTGTTACATAAAATATTAATTTTTTAATTGGTCTGTACAGCAAAAGCATTTGGAATGCCAAATGTTATCCAAATGTTAATTAGTTGCCACATTATTTTTCTGTCCCTGTTAGATCATAAGCTCCTAAGTGTGTGTTACAGAGCCAGACATGTTCAGGGTATGAAACAAAAGCAGCAGGGCAAATTTAGACTGATGAAGCTCAGCTGGGTTGTTGTATATGGTTTGGTGCGTTTTACTGTCCAAAGCTTAAATATCTCATTTAAAAATGCTGCTCTTCATTTTTTTAGAGACCTTGCTTTTCAAAGATGAAATTTTTTTTCTCTCTGTGGGGATCTCATGAGCATAGAGCATAGATCTGAGTTATTGAGAAACAATGCTAAGCTTTTGATAAGGAAAGCTACAGCAGAGCTTGCAGCATTGCCATTTTACTGCAATTCTGAAACAGTCTGAAATACGGCTATTTTGCTGGTGTCACATCTAGTTACAAGATTAGACAATGAATACTATCATATACAACGTAAATGTTACTACCCAATTTTCTTCCTGAACTTCCTGACTTTGAGACCACAGTAGCCCCTGAAAGTATTCAATAACCCAGTAAAGAAACCTTTATCTCATTTTCTGGCCAAATTATACTCAAATAGCATCAATATTCAACTCTTTATGTTATTTTTTCAAATTGAGTGAAAGCACAGCTTCACTTATTGTAGGTTTAATTTTCAGAAACCACGATATTAAGACACTTGATAATAGCATGGCAGTTCACAGGGTGCAACTTAATGTGTAATCATTTTTACCCTAAAACTGGGATTTCTGTAAATATTGTTTGCTGTAAATATTGCTCAATTAAATTGAACTTTTTTAAGATTTCTACTAGAACAAATCAATTAACTCTTGAAATTTTTCCCAATTTGTAGCATACTAAATCCATCAATTTTAGTTTCTAAAATAGATAATTTGTTTTAGTCCTGTAATAGTTGCTGAAGATTTCTGGAGTACCTGGAGCAGAGCTGTGCTTTATGAAAAAAATGGTTTTTATTCTCTGAGGGACCTTGTTCTGCTAATATAATCAACTGGACAAAGAGAGCTTATAGAATCACAAGGTTGGAAAGGACCTACAAGATCATCTAGTCCAGCCGTCCTCCCATTACCATTGCTACCACAAGCACTAAACCATATCTTGTAGCTCCTCATCCAGACGCCTCTTGAACACTGCCAGGGACGGCGACTCCTCCACCTCCCTGGGCAGCCATTCCAGTGCCTGACCACTCTCTGAGAGAAAAAGTTTTTCCTCATGTCTAATCTAAATCTCCTCTGGCACAACTTGTGGCCATTTCCTCAGGTCCTGTTTGTTGCCTGGGAGAAGAGGCGAAACCCCTCCTCATCACAACCTCCCTTCAGGAAGTTGCAGAGTGCAATGAGGTCTCCCCTGAGCCTCCTCTTCTCCAGACTAAACAATGCCAGCTCCTCAGCCACTCCTCATAAGACTTGTGCTCCAGACCCCTCACCAGTTTCGTTGCCCTTCTCTGGACACATTCCAGGACCTCAGTATCTTGTAGTGAGGGGCCCAAAACTGAACACAGTACTCAAGGTGTGGCCACACCAGAGCTGAGCACAGGGGGATGATCACCTCCTTGCTCCTGCTGGGCACACTATTTCTAACACAGGCCAGGATGGCATTGGCACTCTTGGCCACCTGGGCACATTGTGAGCTCATGTTCAGCTGAGCATCAACCAACACCCCCAGGTCCCTTTCCTCTTCACAGTCATCCAGCCACTCAGCCCCAAGCCTATAGTGCTGCATGGGGTTATTGTGGCCAAAGTGCCACAATAATTATTTCCTATATTAGGAAAGAAATTCACTGCAACTTTGAAATATGTGAACTATGCTTGTTCTGTATGGACTTGATTCGCAAAACTTTCACCTAGTCCTAACTATACCATTAGGGCCAACTTTAATAAGATCAGTTTTATTATGCCAGGAAACATCAACATATATGTGTTTCTGAGCCTGAAGGATAATTAATTTAGAGCAAACCATTGAATGAAATGATATTTCTTATTAAAAGTCAGCCATAGCCACTGATAACAGGAGATCGAAAAAATAATTTAAATACATTTATTTTAAATACTAGAGACACTGTAAAACCTTTGGAATTTGTATGGCAGGAGTTGAATGTCTGAGGAAATAAGTAATGAACAATAAGATTCATGTTGTCATTTTTAAAAACTGACTTGTTTATGTTTTTACAGAGAGTTATTAGACTCAAATTAATAGCTGGGGAATAGTGTATTTATAATCTACGCTCAAAAAGCACTTCAGAACTATCAGATATCTTGGACTCCCAGCTGTCTTCTGGGTCTTGGCTTCTCTATCAATACTATCCATGGTAGTTCTGACAGAAGAATTTACACTGAAATATTTGGTTCCCAACAAAATTGAGGTGCCATTCTGGGGATCATTCAGTCCAGGAAAAGTTTTCCAAAGATATCTGTACGAGTGTGCTCCATTTTTAACTCCTGCTTTACATTCTTCCAGCCCACTCCCAGAAGGCTTTACAGCCTCAAGGAACATACATGTTTCCCTGGCCAGGTACTACATACTTTCTGATTCACGCTGTAAAAATATTTATCTTGAGAGAGTAAAACAAGTTTCCTTGCATATTTCAGGGATTTTCAACTTGAAAAAATGCAACATACTAAAAATTAATGATGTCTCCGAGCAACAGGACACAATACAGGACCTTGAGGAAATCCAGGGCTAGGCAGCAGCAGCATGGATGCAGCCAACCTGTTTGGGAGGAGGAAGCCCCAGACACTGAGAACATGAGCTGTTCTACACCACATGGCACAAGGCAAGGGGTGCCCCTGGAGTGAATACATTTAGCAATGGAGGTACAGCCAAAGATACAAAGATTTACCACTTATTCAAGCTGATCAATGGCCAAACTCACAACTGTATTAGCAGCAGCAAACTAAACCATCAGAACTTTCACTCAGCCTCCTGGCTCCAGCATGTACATATGCATGTATTGTTCCTAATCATATTTCATGTAATTTAATTTTTTTTTTTTTTAATCTGAGGCATCTAAACACATCAGTGTATATCATTCCACGGAAACATTCAGATAAGTCTATATATCTGACTTTGGCTCCCACTTCAGTGTATGCGCTGGGTCCCAAACTGTATTCAGAGTTTAAGTGAGCGATACCACTTTGTACAGACCTTCTGTGCTGTGTCTTCTGAAGAAAAATGTCTGCAGTCCAATGACTTGGAAGACCACAAGTCAGCTCTTTGGGTACATTATACCTCTTCATAATAAAACAGATGCCTTGTTGTCCTAGGGAAGCAGTGTCCAGTCATAAACTGTGTTTTGTTAAATCCACCCTCAGCTTTCATTCACATGCCAGAGTTCTACTACTCCTCCAGCCCTTGAAATGATAAGGGTTTTTGCCTCTGTTAACAATGTACTGAATCAGGCTGAGATTCTCATTAGCCCAAATATGTAAACCTAAGATGAACAGTTAAACACAGCTTTTCAAGCTTGGCTATGCTTTAGTGAAGCTGAGTTCATAGAATCATAGAATGGAGTTCATTCATGAGAGCTGTTCTCACAGCTTTGAGGAGATGTAATCTTTCCTGTGTAATTACATTTTAATCCATTCCCTAGCCTTTTCCTTAAAAATATTAGGCATGCACAGTATTTTGTGTTATTTCTTAAGAAAATAAAATTCCATGAATACTAAAGGAAGAGATTTCACTGAGTAGGAAGTTCACTGATTTCTTATAGATTAAGTTATGTGCAGAAGTCAACTATCACATGCATAAATGTTTTCCTAAAGCATAATCTTGGTTTGTTTGATAAGAGTTGCATTATCTGACCCGTATCACTCAGCCCAGGTCACCCACACCCAGCTCTCTTTCATATCATCTCTTTCATGGGGGTTGGACTTGATGATCTCTTGAGGCTCCATCCAACCCCTACAGTTCTGTGATTCTGTGATATCATCCCTTCGGTATTTTTTCTCTATTTGTCTCATAGGGATTTGGAAATTGCTTCTTCATTTTCTTTCAGAAAACAAAAAGAACCAAACTTTTTCATGATACAGAAGTCTCACCTAAGTATTCACAAGATAAATTTGAAACATCAACATCTGTATTTACTGAGTTGAATTTTTTATAAGCATAATTATACGATCAGCATATCATATCAGTGGCAAAATTAATTTGCAGGTGCTCTCAGCCTGTTACCTTTTTGCTGCTGCAGTCAAGATAAAACATGAAGTATCAAAACACATCTCCTCACCTCTCTTTCAAAATCAGCCTAAGAAAGAAAACCAGCAGAAAATTCAAGGAAACAGAGGAGTCCTGCACTGACGTGTTGCACCTGGATGGCAGAAGTAAGAGAGGAGACTAGATAGTGCCTAAGGACCACAGAGGTGCAGCACGGTGATGGACAAACTGAAGGATTAAGGCTTTATGAGGGTGTAGGGTAGAACCTAAGCTGAGCAGGTGCTGTCCGCTACTGCTTAAGACACACCTGGTATTGCAGTTCTGCATGGAGCCCTATATGAGCTGCATTACCAGAAAGGCAGTGGGTTTGCCTTCCACTAAACACAACTATGCTAAAAACTTCGCATTTTGTCTTCACAGCATTCCCCAAGCATTTGCTAAGGAGAGGCAGAGATAGATATGCAGATATACTCTCTTTTTCCTATTATTACACAGTACAAATTTCCACAGGCTACTGGTCTAATTAACAACTAACGACAGTTTCTAATTGTTTGTACAGCAGAACAGTTAAGTTTTTAAATGTGTTCATATTCTATACGTAATCTAATAAGTGCAAGATTAAACACTTGATTATGATCTAAATTGGTACTAAGTAGAAAAGGGGCATCTTATACCCAGTGGCCCATTATTTTCCCCATCGACATTTAAGGATTATTTATGCACCATCTGTGTTACAGTCACATGTAAAAGGCCACCACCTGACCTTCTCTCTATGCACTGTGCTGATTTATAAAATAAATGGCAGTCTTTTCTTTAGCAGCACTGAGATAGAGGAAGGGCACGTGTGCCAACATTGCACAGATCACACCATGACAAGCGTTTTCAAATGAAAGGCCTAGAAACCAATGGGCTGCACCTCTCAAAGAGCAGGTGTGTTATAAACATTAAAGGTTTAAGCCTGGATTTCTGAGAGCTAGATTTATGGTTGCCTGGGATAGGCTAAGTTCCCTTTAAGAGCACTGACATATATTTCTGATTTTTTAAAAACAAAGCAATTAGATTTCCTGCAGATTTGCTCGTTCTTGTATCTCAGAAAAAATATATATATACATATATATATATATAAGATTCAGGTAAAAGAGGACAGAGAAGGTAGGATATATAATACAAGAGGGCCTGTGCAATCTAAAAAGTTACCCTCTCTCATCTAATTTTGCCATCTGTTTCATGTGGGTATATGGGTATGTACGTATCCTTTTCCTGTTTGTCTCTGATTACCAATGATTCTCCTCAAAGAGTATCATTTTATATCTGGCTTGTAGGCAGTGCCTCGTCCTTCCTCTTAGTTACACAACCAATCTCCCCCTCAGCTTTCCACCCAGAAGCCTGTTTCTCAGATTCTTCCTCTCAGCTCCCACGTGGCAATCATCCCTCTCTGCTATATGGATGTGCAGTCCTTCAATTCTCAGAATATGCACTCACCTAGCTTTTCTTGAACTGAGGAACATATCCATTCTGCTTTTGTTCTGCTGGGTGAGAATACGCTGGGAATCCTTATATACCTAAGGAAAAGTAGCCACTAAATAAAGCTGTATTGTCTTAAAGATAAAGAAATATGAACGAACCAGCCACATTAATTGTAGAGGGTATCCCCACAAAAGCTTGCTTTGCTTACAGCTTGGAAGATGTACCACACTTCACTGTTTTCAGTCAGCACACTGGAATACAAGTGAGACTGACCAAACATTGGCAGCAATTAGTGCCCTTTAAAACCTTTAATAATAATTTTTATTTTATCTTATACATTAACTGTAAGAGCATTTGATAGATGATCTATATGGGAATATTCCCACTAATAACACCAGTGACTTTGTACATGCATAATGTCATTAGACAACCATAATATAATAGGCAGCAGCCTTTTGAAGGTCTGTATTTGCTTTGCTGCTTCTTTTTTTACCCAGCTTGGTGCTTGCTTTATCCTTTCTCATCCAGAAATTTTGTGTCTCCTGCCTATTCTCAAAATGAAAAAGTACGAACACAGACTCAGCAGGGAGTTCAGGAAAATCTCTACTACTTCTTCTTTCCTGCAGTTTTTTTTTGTGGTTTCTCACACAGGCAGAACAGAAAAGATGATGAATCTGGGGCAAATCTTCTGGCTTTGCACTATATAGTATGTGTCAGTGGGGAAACAGAAGGACTTCAGCTGGGCTGACAGCACCCCCAGCAACAATGAGGCAGTATCTATTTAATGAGAAAGGAGGAAGAAGCATTTTTTACCCCAGGTGCTCAAGTATCTCTTGCTATGGAGCTCTGACTTAGCTTGCTCTCTCAGAAATACAACTACCAACTTCTATCAGTATTATTTTTTCCTCTAAGTCTGCTAAAAGCAGATATTTCTCTCTGAGTATGTTTTTCAATACTATTTGCACACCTGAAAAGTAATAATTATTCTTAAGTATTATTCTTCACTAACTATTATTATTATTATTATTGCTTTCTTTCTAATCTATGTGCTTTTGTTCTGCAATACAACATAACCTAAGAAGACAGATTACAGATGTTTGGGGAATATGCTGGGCTGCACAAGAAACAAGGATCAAGCCATGTCTATCAGCTACCTCCTCAACATCTACACCCTCCGGCAGCTCAGACTGGACAAAAGAAAAGAGCTCAAATACTGGGTTCAAGTACTGAATTCTTTAACATGCCAAGAAGTTCACAGCAGAGAGGAGAGAAATTAATGGAGCTGGGGTGTTTTCATCCAGACTGAGGACAGAGTTGAGCAGCTCATTCACCATCAGACTTCAAAGGATCAGCGCAAGGCAAGAGGCGCTTCTGACTGAACTCTGTGCATTCTGTTGCTTTGAGAACAATGTTTGCAGCATCTCTCTCCACTGCATGGGAACTTTCTGCACCTTATGATAAATTGTTTGTAATCACTTTTAAATTATTGGTGACTTTCAGCTAGCTAAGTAATTGTCATGGTATCGTGCAATTAATTTATCATTTTGCCCTTTGCAGATCTAGGAAAGTTTTACTCAAAAATGAAAGAAAAATAAAGCATCTAAGATCTTTACTAACAATGCAAACTTAAGTCATTGCTTGCTGATACTTTTATTTTGCTTCTGAGACTTATTTTTTTTTCCAGCACCCTTTTTTGTTCTTGGAAAAATATTTAAATGGGAATACTATCAGCTCACCTGAAATGAGAAGTGATAAAAATCTAATTCCTCAATAGCTGCTATCCACCAGATTCTGTTGAGTACCAGCCTGTATAATCCTCAAAAACATGATGCTGAAACTGGAGTTATTACTCCTTATAACATTTTAAATGGTAAACTAATAATTCAAAAGTCCATAGTATATAAGTACTTAAGAATAAAGAAAACTTGTTTTTGAGAGAGATCATCTAACAAACTTTACATTGCTCCAGTTTTCAATAAAAACCTTTAAACTTCTGCCAGACAGCAGTGGAAATCTATGCTGACTTCAAGAGGGTTGCTAGAGCAGAGGAAATATTTACGTACTAGTTTAAAAGGACAGCATCTGAAACTAATCCATAACACAGGATACTGAGGTTGCATGCTTCTCACTGCTATGTGTAAGAAATAATAACTTATATTAAATTACTTGCCATCTTAAAGTGATTGAGCCTCATGTTTTCTGCAGGATGTAGTACTTTTAAAGTGGGACAAACAATTATCTCTTATATAATAAACCATCTGCATGGATGTACTTTGTCACTCAGTATCATTTGATATTACCCAGAAGAGAAAGAATGTGGTTAAGCAAGATTTATCAAACAAAGATGCCATAATCAGCTAAAAATCCATCTATAACATCCTGGTTAGTTGCTAAGCCTTTGAAGGGGGCTTGAATAGAACTGAAATGTGATGCTGCATAACTCGGGTTGACATGGCAACGCTTGTAGCACAGAAATTCTCAGCTTTATTAGCAACTTCATTTTAATTCCTTCCCCTTTTCATGTACTCCCCCCAGTTGCTGAGGTAAATTTATCTTAGGAGTCTCTGATTGCAACTCATAAATATTTGGCACAATGAAGATGGCGTGCTAGTCTTTTATTTTGCAGGCAGCAGAATAGTAACAGGTCTATGAGATGAATCCCTAACAGCATTTTTTAATGACCGTGTTAAATTTAGTGCTGTTCTGAGAGAGATTATGTGTATGGGATGCCTGCTATATTAGGACTGATCTGGCAGTACTCTGCCAGAGGAAACAGGCAGTAAAGAAGAAATTTGCTCAGTATAGCTACTCTAACAAACATATATGCTGCTAAGGGTCAACAACCAGAGCCATAGGCTCCGAAGGCTCCTGCTGAGCAAGCAAAACCAAAAGGGTCTGTGAATACATAGACTGAAAGAATGATAGCATAGCAAAAAAGGACCTTATAAGACAGAGGGAGCAAGAACAAAACTGAGGCATGGAGAGCACTTCTGGGATATTTTGATAAAACTGCTGCTTTGTAGATGGCCACGACAAAATTGTAGGGCTTTAGGTAATACAAACACATTTTAGATCATTTTTAAGTAATTTTCTCTAAAAGCTTTGTTCCTTCTGCAAAGTAAGCCATACTTTGCTTTTAAAAACATTCACATCTTTATACTTTCTTTAATTATCTTTTTCTTCCGTGCATGAGAGAGCACTGCAGACTGGTCTAAGGTGTGGGATGTGTCTGGCACCTCATGGTATGTGCTTGAGAGGAGGAGGAAGGGAGGGATTGCAGAGGTAGGACACCATCTCAGGAACATGAGGAAAGCAACATGCTGTGCTGCATGAATGCATGAGGTATAGGCAGAGCTGAAAAGGAGAGGCAGGATTTGTTTCAGTATGCGACACTTCACAGGTCTACTGCATACAGAATCCCAATAGCACACCAGTTCAACCAGACGTTTGGGTAAATCGTGGATGATAAATGGAGTAGTTCAATTCTGAGACTGTTTGAAGGATAGTAGAAATGCAAGGCTCCAAAGAGGATAAATAAAGGCAGACTTGAAGTGACCAAAATAATATTAATAATAAAATTTGCTGAAGATTTCTCTGTAACAATATTGGTCGCTCTTCGAACTCCAAAATAACTTACCACATGGAAAAACAAGGTGCTAACATCACACTACAGCAGCGTTAAGGAGTGAGAAATGAGTGTTTAAGTTTGTCACCCTGCCTTACAGGGGAACCTCGATTTACTGTGGAAATCCTGACATCAGTGTGAAAGATCTCTGAAAAAGAAATTCTATCCAAGGACTAGACTTGAAAAGAAACTTGACATATGAAAGAACAGAAAAGATCTTGCTCTTCTCTGATACCTGTGCAACTAACAAGATTGAAAAATAGTTGAAACTGGCTTCCATAAGAGCTTCTGAGCCCATGCTAGCTCTGCATCTATTTAACCTCTGATTCCTTCCACAGTGGCATTTCAGAGAACAAAAAATCCCAGGCATTTGTGCCATTTGACAATTGGGTTCTCTGATGTTCAGATCATTCTAAATATAATAACCTTGGTAAAATTAAACAGAGGAAACAAGACATGAATACAGTTTGGAGACAGTCTCCTCTAGGCTTTTATCAACCAAAAGGGAAGAATGAAAAGGGGGATTTTAATGTCACTATCTAGTGCCATATCATCAATTAATTGTTAAATTTAAACAATGCAGTTTATCCACATGGATAAGCATTACTAAAGCTTCACAAACTTAAATGATGCATATTCAAGGTTAAGATATAAAGAGATATAACTCCATAAGGTCTATTTAAAACCATGTGAAACAGCTGTTCATAAATTGGAAGGGATTTGTTACACTAAACTTTCCTATTCTAAACCAAAATTAATGAGTTCTACAAAACACAAGACTCTGAATTCTGCTTTCATCGCAAATTAAGTTTTGCTTTGTTACATTTAAGAGCGTGTGGATTAACTTTCTTAATACGACTTTCCTCCCTATCAACAATGGTTTGAATGTAATCTTAAGATTTACATTTGAGTTCTTTCTGGATATTAACAGGATCTTATTATAAAAATTCATGTTTGAAGCTATATAGGAATTATATTTCATTTGACTGCATCTACGCTTTGAAAATGTAACCATATGGACAAGCAGAAAAACAGTTATTAAGTGATGCAAAACTGCTATCTACCTTGTTCTCTTCTAGGCATCATTAGTTCTCCCACAAAATCATTGCTACTGTATAGAGAGGAAAGGCCATATTTCTCATCAGATGATTGAGCTGTCAGTCCCCAGAGTTTTAAAATTACAAAAGACATTTGCCTACCACAGCCCAGAGCTTTTTCCTCCCTTTTTCTAAAGAGTAATGCTAAGCAGTAGCTCTCGAAGTTATTTGATTTTGAATCGTCCAAGATCACTGTCATTTAAAAGTTTTCAAAGACATTTGGAGAGCTTTCAAGATCAAGGTTTTAAAGTACTTTGGTGTAATCCTAGCTTGGTGTGATAGAATTGCAGGTATCCAGAACTATGTAGAAGTGAAGTGAGTTGGGCAGATTTCAAGTTGTACTTTGGCATCTAAAGCCTGAGTACAGTTTTAGGCATTTAAGTTCTCTCTTTGGAGGAAGGGGAGAAGGCTGTCAATTATGATTACTTACCTTCTCTGTTTATTAGCTGTTTATTTTTTATCTCAAAGATGAATCTTTAATTAAACATCCTGGAATCACCTCTACTGGGTGTTGTGCTTAGCCATGCAGTGGTTGAATGGAAGGACCCCGTAAAGGCGCCTCTTCAGACCATATAAGCAGCTGACCAGGATCCCTCCATAGCTGCAGGAGGAAAGAAATGGCAGTTCAGTTGAAGGAGCACCCCTAATCTGTGAGTGAAAAATAGGGAAGAGAATGGCATTCAAAACCTCACCCAGCCAGAAAATATTTTGTTTTATAAAAATAGCATTTGTAAAAAATGTCTCCCAATCCTAACCTAATTTGTTTTTCAAATGCTAGGCTTCCACGTATGTTGTTCTTAGGTCATTCCAAAAGATCTGTGTACAATTTATGCATTGATACTCATAAAACATTCCAGGTTTCACTCATAATGAAAAAGTTCCTGTATTCTCAGAGCACGTGAATACTACTGAGACTGGGGCTTACTGAGAACATACATATTCTAAATTATTAAAAATGCTTCTGCCAAATGTGAGCAATCAGCAAAGAATATCAATTTGCTTTAATTAGATTGAACTAAAGCCCAGCAAAAATTCAAATCCTGCACATCAGAACTATTCCAATTCAGCCTCTTGGCACCGTAGATAGGAGAACGATTATAGTAGTAGTTTACTTAGATAATTATCTTGCTATACTACATGATGATGCAGCACATTGTGGAGATGTATGGAGCTGTTTCACAGGTAGGACTTGATCTGCCACCTGCATAGTCAGTTTCTACTGGGTAATCCCAGATGACAAGGTTTTGGGTTCAACCTGTTAACCAATACAGGCAAGCAAATAAAATCAGATAGGCAGCTCTTTAAATGTGCGCTTTATAACATCTGAAATATCTGAATAATGTCTGAAAGAAAAAAGATAAGAGACACAATTGTGACAAACCATACTGGAGGTCTTCTGCTGACATAGTTAAAATACCCATGTAGTATCAAAAAACAAAACACCAAAATTTTCCAAGACAAAAGAAAATAATGTCACATCCAAGGCAGATTCACTCTAGAGTGGGATCCCTTTCCAGTGGACATACAGGTATAAATAACTTTAAGAATGTCTTACACAATTACCAGCATGTAATTCCGTCTGTTGTATACTAACCAAGTTTAGACCTGATCTGTAATCTGTTTTAAAAGGATGAATTTCTTGATAAAATTAGTTACTGGCAGAATAAACGAGATAAAAGGTGAATTAACTGTGAATGATTTTACTAGAAACAAAAACTGAATTGTGAAGTAAGAGAGGATATCATCTTTTGTTCCAAATATCCTCACTGGAGAGGAAATATAGAAGGACAGAAAATATGGTATAAACCTTTTATTTACTCATTCAGTAACAAACATGAGAAATCAGCAATGAGAAATTTTACAGTCAGATATACTAATGACAGAGGAATTAAAAAAAACACTATTGTGAATGAAATAAATAATAGGAATGTCATGGTTTTGTTATTAGAACCAGCTGAAATTGTCAAAACCAGTGCAGAACAAACAGAAGTATTCAATGGACATTTCTGCATAGTGTAGTCACATTCTTGTTATGAATGTGCCATGCTTTATAATATGCAACTGCTTTATAATACGTAAATAACTTCTAATGCATCTCTACTTTAAGTCTAAAAATAATTTATTACTGGAGTGCCTGAGCAATTAATGTCGCTGTTTAAGAAAATAAAGAATATTAAGGAAGTATTAAAAATGTGCTCAGAGCTAAGGTTGTGCTAGCTTTTAAATGACATAAAAAATAATCTTCAGAATAAAATTCTATCTACCCTGGAATCAGTAGCAGGTAAGATAACTGAGGGCCTGATATGTGATGTAATCAATACAAATAATGATTGTGTAATTATTGCCAGTGAGCATATCAAATTTGTTAGCCTTCTGGGTGAGCCTATGATTGATATGATTGATAGAGGTAACTGCACTGACATATGCTTCTGTAAAGCAACAGACACTCGGCAGCTCATCAATCTAATTAAGTGATTAGTGTTACACAAAATCAGTGTAATAGATAATAATTAATTAAAAACCAGCTGAATGATAGGTCTCTAAAAGTGACTATAAACAGCAAATACTTCTCCCTTGGGTAAATCATGAGCAGTTCGTAGAGCTCTGATCTTTTTCAAGAGATTTTTTTCCAAAATATCTCTGTAGTCTCAAGGATCATGCTGCCCACCCCAGAACCCTTTGAAAGCTGGCCAGTGCATCTCCAGCTGCTTGGGTCCCTGCTGGGAACTGGCACAGGCTGGCTGCTGACAGAACATATGTGACCATGCCGGCACCAGCTCTCAGCCTGCGTCGGCATCCCGAGAGCCAGGTGCCACTGTGACATGAAGTAGAATGACTTCCAAACACACCCTTGGCACTCTTGCCTTGGGGAATCAAGCCCCATATATCGGAAAATGCTGTCCTCTACTACTACATAAATTTATGAGTGATCTGAAGGAATATTTAACAGCATGACTAGTAAAATTGCAGATGACTTAAAATGCATAGAGCACTAAATAATGCAAAGAAAAAACACTTTTTCTATAGGGAATTTGACATCCTTTAGTAAGCTAGGATTATTTGAACATGCTTTTTGAGACAGCTGTATGAAAGGTCATTCAGAAGGAACAAAGAATGTAGGTCACGTTTAGAAGTGGAGACTGTGTCTTGGAAAGCAGTGGCTCTTACTGGGATTTAGGAGTCACAGTGGTTAGCCAGATAAGAGAAGCTCCCGGAACAATGTTCTAATGTTCCAATGTTGGCTGGTCTGAAGAGATAGACACGTTGGGCGGTGACATAACTGTATCCAATTCCACTGTATCCAGTTCCTTCAAAGCAGTGCTTAAAAATTAGAAATGCTCAGAAAAGTACTGCAAGAATGCCATTGGATCTGAAAAACCTAACAGTGACAGAGATAGGAAGTCCAAGTTACTAACTCTATCCAAAGGAAAGTTAAGGAGACAATTCCATGTTAGAAAAACAATACATATATTTAACAGAATGACAATGTAGCTGTTGAAACAATCTGTGTCATCTTTGCTTCTATTTACAATTGCACCGTTCTATGCAAGCTATGGACAAAAAAAGAAAAATGCAAAAGAAAAGCATCTCTCAATGTTCTTCAAAACACAAAACACAGTAAGAACGTGCAACAAAGGGAAGCAGACCACGAGGTATTGTATTGTATCTTTATGTCAAAAATGGATGAAATATAGCACATTTTAAATACACTTGCCTATTAGATTTATATGTTAGCATTTATTCATACAGAGTTCTTTTATTTTAACTTTTGCATATTTTTTAAAATTTATTTTAAGGCGTAATGTAATCAGAGTGAGAATCTTTCTTGAACATCTGCAAAGTATTTTGCACACTTAGGTTAGGCGTAAATAATACATGTCAGAGAGAAGTAAACACCAACGGGATAAATAAATGATGTACGTGAACGCAGGGCACAATAGCTGGAAGTAATGAAGTGAAACATAAGAAATTTTCCATTAACCTGATTGTCAGAAAAAAAAAAATCTTATAATTGGAGGAATTCCACTTAGAAGAGATGTCTCCTTTGGGAAGCAGAAGCCCCATTACCTGTGAAAGTGTCAGACAAATCAGCACTGAACAATGTTAAAGAACAGCCCTTTGTCAGGACCATGATAGTCTTTTCCATTGGTAATCTTTGCAATCTCCTATTTCTTCTTATCATTTAAGACCACCATGAATATTTTATTTGATTGTTGACCTACAAAAGCAGTGGTTTTAAGGATATAATTTTAATGTGAGATTACCAGAATCAAATACACTAACATTTACCAATATCGCTGAACCCGTTACATTGAAACAGAGATCAGGAGAGTTTCAGAACAATAGACAAGAAAGCAATATAGCTGGTGAAATATGCAGTGTGGAGGTGCTCAGCTTTTGGGAACTTGTGTCTGAAAAATGACAGTCCTTAGTTAAGTCTCATAGTGCCCCATGGGCTGTATGGGGAGGATCAAGTGCCACGATGCACAAAAACAAAGCAAGGTGGTAGGAAAGTGTTGAGGATGGAGTTGTACAGTCAGTTCTGAATTGCTTTGGTGTGCAGGAATTTTGTTCCTCATACTCCAAGCAAAGTTGTTTCTGAGGGTTTCAGGTACTCATCTATCTTTCAAAAACTAAGGGAACTGGAAGTGTAGCCAGAACACTGTTACTTCTGCTCTCTGCTTTATTTTTGTTATTAACAAACTCCACTGGGATGTTGAAGACAGAGCACCAATGAGTTTTTCTCCATCATGAAATCTCCTGTCTCCCAAGAGCCTGTCTATGGACTGTTCTAGGGGAACTTTGAAGAAGAGGAATGCTCCATTCTCTGCTTCTTTTGAGCCTTTATAGTTTTTTATAGGCTGAGGGCGGTGTTGATCCAAAGAGAAAGGTGAAGTGGGAGCCTCTGTTGTGGTCAAAGACCTTCAATGGGAGCAGGGCACCCTGGGCTGAAGTCCCCATCCACTATTTTTTTCTGGATTTATGGATAGAAGACACAGAAAAGGTCTCCAATACAGGCACACAAAGACATCTTTTGTTCTTCCCAACCAAGTGCCATAACCACTAGGTTGCAGACTAATTCCCTCTCTCTGGTCTAATGCATTTTTAATTCTTTCAGAGTGCAAAATGGAGCAGCTCGAACAGAAGGGACAGACAGTGTTTTGTTTCCTTCCGTGTCCCCCTGGACTATGTGTTGTTTACCTGGCAAGCAGAAGAGAATTAAATTCTTTGTTGCATAGAGGAAAGCAAACCAGGCCCTTCACCTTAAGAATGTTTTAACCTGGGAGGGTCAGGCTGGATGCTAGGAAAAGGCTCCTCACCACAGAGCGGTGGGCAAGGAACAGGCTCCACGGGGCAGTGGAGTCATGGCCCCAAGCTGACAGAGTTCTAGGGCTTTGGACAGCACTGTCTGAAATACGGCTTAATTTTTAGGTAGCTCTTTGTGGAGTCGGGTATTGGATCCCATGAGCCTTGCAGGTCCCTTCCAGCTCAGGATAATCTATGAGACTATTCTATATGAACATCAAGAATACCCAAGTCTTTGTGGGGAAAGCATCATTCATAACTGAATTTTTTGTGTGAGTTGATTTTGCATATGTGGTCCAAGACCTGAGGGGATCGGTCATAAGAGGAGAGTCAGTCAGATGAAGTCTAAGACACCTTTGGGCAAAAACATCCTCTGGGAAACTTAAGCATAAGAACTGTAGGATCTCCGGAGGTCCATCATCTCTGGGATCAGCCAGCAAAGATGCGAGTAGTGCGAGGAAGCCTAGCTCCAATATTAGTGCCCAAATCCACACCGACACGCCCTGGAGCACACAGTCCTGGTCACAGAGCTCCAGTGACTGCGTGGGCTCTCAGCACTTTGGGATCAAGCAAGCCTTTCGGCGTTGCCCACTGAAATTTTTGGTAAAAAATGTTTCCAAAGGCGTTCCGAGGTTCAGGGCCTCAGGGACACGGCTCTCACCCCTCGAGCTCCCCGGGGGCGAGGGAGGCGGAGGGCGGGCGGCGACCCGCGGCGTGGGCACAAATCACCTTAGGGCGGGCGCGTAAGCGAGCGCCTCAGCGAGGCCCGGCTCGGCCAGCCCCGCAGCGCCAGGGGAAGGGAGGGAGGGAGTGAGAGAGAGGGGGAGAGGACGGCGGTGCCGCCCTCTGGAGAGAGCGCCGGGAGAGGCTGGTGTGAAGAGCCGCATTTCAATGAGGGCCGGGCTAATGCAAATCACTGCAATCGGCAGCAGCAGCAGAAAGGCGAAGCAGCTGCAGTCTGGGCTCCCCATCAGCGCTCTTCAGCCGGGGGAGGCGTAACAAAGGCATCCGAGCCGCTTTCTGCGGCAGCTCCTCCGATCGCAACCGGGTGGTCGCCGGGGGGGGAGGGAGGGAGCTGCCGCTCCTCAGCCGCTTTCCAGCTCGCCCCGCTACCGCCACCTTCCCAGCTCGCTCCGCCGGCAGCTCCGAGGGAGAAGCTCTCGCTGGGCTGCGGACAGCAGGTAAGGGCCGGGGGCTGCGGCGGGGCGGCCGTTGGGGCGCGGCCGTTGGTCGGGCGCCCGTTGGTCGGGCGCCCGTCGCGGCGCGGTGCACCTGTGCCCATTGTGTGGGGCGGCGGCCTCTGCTCGCTGCGGCGCGGCGCTCGGCGACATCGTGGGCAGCGGCACTTCCCGCTGCGGGCCTCGGGGCAGCGGCGCTAGGGAGCGCGTCAGGTGCCCGGCGCTGGGGCAGCGCGGCCGGCGGCGGTTCTGTCAGCGGGGACTGACGTTGCGGCAGGGCTGGGTGTTCCGAGCCGCTCACAAGGTTTCCTCAGTGCGTTTCACGCACCTTTCCCCAGCGCTGCGTGGCATCTGTATTTGTTAAGCTGCTACCGCTTGTATCCGTGTGTATCTATCTATCTATCTATCTATCAATCTATCTATTCCTTTTTGCGGCGACTGTGCGGTCGGTCTCTCCTCATCTTTGAGGTGATGGTTGCCGGGTCCCGGTCACATCGGAGCGTGATGTGTGTTCTGTCGTATGTGTGCGTGTGCACGGATGGAAGCGCCCACACCTGCATTCGGTGCTCCGTAAGCGGTTCGCTAACAGATTTCAGTGCTGTGAGTGCTGGGCACGGCGGTGTGCTCGGGTGTGTCCTTCTATTCCTATACATCCGTATGTCAGTACGTGTGTGCACACGCTGAGACATCGGATCCGATTATTTAGAATTTCTTTGTCTGCTCCGACCTTGTGGCTTGCACACGCTTTGCCGTAATTAGCAGCACCGTGTCGTTCCAGGAGCTCGATTTCTGTTCTAAAGGACGTAATTGGGAATTACAGCCATTATCGATTAAAGCGTAAGTGTGCGGAAGGAAGGGCAGCGGCTCACACTTCTCTCCCTCATACTCCGTAATTATTAGAGCTGAGAGTCTTTTAAAAAACTGTATCTTGGCGTAACTTATTTTTCCTTCTATTTTGTGCGTGTGTGAGATGAATTGAGCAAATGAAACAGCAGTCCTAAGGAAAACCCATTTCTCCCATCACTGCCATTGCTTCCCAGATACAGGTTTTGAATTGCGAGTTCTGAGATCGTGTAAATCTGACTAACAGCTTCTTGCTGGCATTAAAAATGAAGTAAAACAACTTAGAAACGTTGTGGCATATAGTCTCAATCCTAAGCTGTAGCCACTGAATCATATTTAGTATTTAACTCAGGGAACTGTCAGTGAAATGCCATGGTGAATTTCTTGTCCTGTGAGTTGAAGTGGTGCATATGTACTGATGAGGGGAAAGGTAGATTATTTTTCTGCCTATATATATATTCATATTTATATCTGTATGGTTTTGTGTATTTACATATATGTACATGTATGTATATATATGCACATACACCACATACAATAAACTTTGTTGTGTATATATACACGTACACATTTTATATATACACATATGCACACATGTGCATGTATATATACACACATGCACTATAGGTAGCTTTAAAAGTGTTGCAAGTGTAAATCTTGCCCTTATACATGAGCATGTGATGCAGTGTATACATAACAGGGTAATTAGTAAGCTGTCTCCAGCCGGGGTAAATAATTTTCAAGACCCCGTGTTCGCAGTGGTTGCTTTAGGTGCTGGCTCTGATCAAGCACATGAACAGCTCAGAGAAGTTGTGGAGCACATTCCCTACAGCTTTGCAGCATCAAAGTCCAGCTCTGTAATCACTGTTTTAGTGCAAGCTTGTGTAAGCTTAGAGTATCTGTAATTCTTTCTGTGTTTGCTCCTACTGGTTTGCAGCAGGTCTGGATGTTACTTTTTTTTAAAGGACATACAATTATGAGTGGTTTAAACAAAGCTTGGGCTTGCAGGTTTTTTTTTTTTGTTTTGTTTTTACTGGAAATCAATGAGAGAGACCACTTCTGAATTAGGTCTCTGTATCTGTACTATAAAAAAAAACTTAGTGTTCTTTGCTGTTCTGCGGGGAACTGCAAATTTAGGTGATTCAAATAAAGGTGTTTCAAACCTAATAATCTTTTGGTTGTTCTAAATTTTGTTCATACTTAAAAATTATTTATGAAGATTAATGTGCAATCTGTAGTATTTAGTCTTGAGGCACTCATAAAAAGGAAAGCAAGTAAATGCCTCCTTGATTTCACTTCTGAAAAAGTGAACTTCCCTTTATGTGAACTTATATTGAACAATTGGGACCCTTTTTGGCCAGAACAGAGAGCTCTTTGCCACTGTCAAGCATGGGTGATGCTAATTGCTGGTTTGCCCATCAATACTGAGTGTATCACTCCAGTGATAGTCTTCTTGGCAAAAGAAGCTGTTGCCAGCAAGCAACTTGAATGCTGGTGCTAGGACTTACACAAAATTTTCAATAAGTATTGTTAAGCACAGAAGCAGCTTGCCCTTTGAATAATACTAGCTTGGTAACTCCTTCTTTACCTTCTTTCTTATTTTTTTTTTTTTTCTTTATTTCATGATGTTTGAGCACTTCTGTTGGTTCGGAGTATGCGAAGTGTTTGTACAAAGACAACTGAAATACGTGGTTGGAATAAGCAAAAGCATTTTAACAGTGAGCTTGACCCACCAAGTCACATTACTAGTATTGATAGTTCTGATTCTAATCACCGATCTGCAACATCTGTTCCTCCAAGGAGCTCTTACTTGTTGCCAAGCGGTGAGCAATTACTGTGTTTTGAAGTGACACCTTTTGAGATCACGGGTGGAACAAACAATATAGTGGGGTCGAATGGTCTAGAAGGTAGAGTGGACTCAAATATTGCCTGAATATAAGATGAGGAAAAGGTAGAAAGCTGACCCATTTGTTCTTTTCTGGTCGCTCCGCTTTGTCACCTCATTTTCAGAGCTCTTACTGAATAAACTTTAATGTTTGTGTATGCCTAGCAATTGGTTTCCTGAGTGGTGTTTCTGCGGCATATAAAAGCCTGACTTATAAACCAGTTTTTATGGCATGTCAGGAGGGCTGTAAAATGAACATGTGAATGTAGCATGGCTTCATTCAATCATTTTTCTCTGTCTGGAAAGTAATCATCTGTATCTGCCTTGTATATAACATGATGTATGAAGGTGAGCTCCCCTATGTTGTGTAAGTTGTTCAACCTCTTTACTTGTCTGTCCCTTAGATTGAACTTCAAGATGTCGTTTGGGAGAGATATGGAGCTGGAACATTTTGATGAGCGTGATAAAGCGCAGCGCTATGGCCGAGGGTCCCGGGTAAATGGTTTGCCCAGCCCTACCCACAGTGCCCACTGCAGCTTTTACCGAACCCGTACTCTACAGACCCTGAGTTCTGAGAAGAAAGCCAAGAAAGTTCGTTTCTATCGTAATGGAGACCGGTATTTCAAAGGGATTGTATATGCCATCTCCCCTGACCGGTTTAGGTCTTTTGAAGCTCTGCTGGCTGATCTGACCCGAACTCTGTCTGACAATGTGAATCTGCCCCAGGGAGTGAGAACAATCTACACAATCGATGGCTCCAAAAAGATTTCCTCCTTGGACCAGCTGGTAGAAGGTGAGCAATAAGAACTGGAATTGTAAAGTTTTGTTTGAGTCAGTGTTTGTCTAATCTGTTAAGTCTTCTGCAAGTAGGTAATGGTATTGTACCTACTGATGGGGATAGGATCTTAAGTTGTAAAACTAGGATGGTGAATTTCTTATGTTGTGCCTTGAAATATACTTGCCTTGCTACTTATTTCCCTCTTGCTGAAAGTCTATAAGCTTTCCCTTTTTTTTAGCCTGGTGTTCATAGCCATAGATCTTGAAGGCCACATCTGCTCCTTCTTCTGAACTTGAACATTGAAAAAGAGCTATGGGAATTTAGTCAGTTACGCATGACAAGGTCCATGGTGCTCACTTCTGTAAGTTTCATCAGTGGATATTTTCACCTTTACAGTAAAGTCAACTCTCCGACTTTTCTCTACAAATGAATATGCAGTAAATAAAGTTCCCTTCAGTCATGGAGTGGAATAAATGCAGACAACCTTTCAGAGACTAATGTTGTAGCTATGGTTTAGCAGGTGTGGATGATTGAATAGAGTGAAACAGGACAGGAGGGAAAAGTTTTTTGTTGTTTTGTTTTGTTTTCTTTCCTGGTCCATTAGTGTCTTAAGTGCTTCTGGCTTGCAGTGGATTTCTTTTCATATGTGTAGACAGTAGCTCTTAGTATAAAACATGAAGACGTAGAAGGTCTGAAAGCATTTAACTAGTATGTAGGCATAATTGAGCTGGTGTTTTTATCTGGAAAGTCAAAAGTGCAGATTCTTGCTGTGTTCAAAGAAAATAAAGGCCAAACAACTGTGGTTTTCTTGTTGCTTCCATGTTGCCTTGGCCTCAGGGTGCCTCGGGTGAACTCGTAAGTTAGTGCATGGACATATAGCTGCTGGGGAGCCAATTTAGAGTTGTAACAGAGTTTGTAATTTCTTCACTGTTTTCATCTTTAGCATAGAATGAGAGAACTTTCAGTGTCAGGGTGTAATGAAAGGTTCAGAAGAACACAAATTTGTGAAGGGAGGAAGAAAGGGGTAATGCTGAATAAGGTTGCCATCAAAGGAGCAGATCTTCTGAGTAGTGTTCAATTACTGTTCTGTTGCATCCTTTAGATATCATAGCAGAGAAAAGCTTCTTAAGCAGAAGTTTTGAGACGAGGGTATACTTGGTAATCCTCCCTTCCTAAAAAGCAGAGTGGAGAACAACATGAAGATGATCCAAGGGAAAACTGGAATATGGGATTGCCTATGTAAGTAAGGGTTTTTTGGGTTTAGGACCACAGTTTTAGCAAAATGGAAAGGAAACTGGTCTTAAGATCCATGTTATGAATTCCAGGGCAGAGTTAGAAATGTGTTTGTCAGGGTGGTATTTAATTGGTGGAGAAAATCAATTGCTGGAAGGAAAGACCGATGTTAATCATCATCTGTTTAAAAATAGTATTTGCGTATTGTGCTTATTTGATTCATTTGCTCATCGAGAAGCAAGTATCATTGATGTTAATGTGGATTTGCACAGCCTCTGGTGCCAGTCATAACCAGCTGTTTAAAAAGAAAGATTTGAATTGAGAAATTCAGCAAATCATTGAGAGCGGCCCTGCCAAGAAGGACTTAGGGGTCCTGAACCAGCAGTGCACACTTGCAGCCTGGAAGGCCAAGAGTATCCTGGGCTGCATCAGAAGAAGGGTGGCCAGCAGAGTGAGGGCGATGATTGTCCCTCTCTACTCTGCCTTTTTGAGGCCCCATTTGGAGTACTGTGTATCCAGGTCTGGGCCCGCCCGCACAAGAAATATGTGGAGCTTTTGGAGAGGGTCCAGAGGAGGACCATGAAAAGGCTGGAGCACCTCCTGTATAAAGACAGGCTGAAGGAGCTGGGCTTGTTCAGCCTGGAAAGGAGAAGACTCTGGGGAGACCTCATTGTGGCCTTCCAGTGCTTGAAGGGAGCTTAAAAACAGGAAGAAGGTCGTCTTTTTTATGTGGTCTGATTGTGATAGGACAAAGAGGAATGGTTTTAGACTAAAACAGGAGAGATGTAGATTATATGTTAGGAGGAAATTTTTCACTGAAGAGAGGGGTGAGTTGCTGGCACAGGCTGCCCAGAGAAGCTGTGGATAACCCGTCCCTGGAGGTGTTCAAAGCCATATGGATGGGGCCCTGGGCAGCCTGGTCTAGTGCCTGATTTAGTGGTTGGCAACCCTGTGTGTGGCAGAGGGGTTGAAACTAGATGGTCTTTGATGCCCCTTCCAATCCAAGCCATTCTATGATTTTATGAGCCTATAAAATTGGTTTATTTTGGCATCCTAGAGAATGGTACTGTTACTTATAAATCAGTCAAAGTGAATAACGGTACTAGTTATGTTTCATTTTAGAGAAGGGCTTTGGTATTTCTTTGTTCTGTGGGACTTAATTCCTTACTTTTACAATGAAGACATCCTCTCTTCCTGAGTATAGTTCATGTTGGACAGTCTTACTGTGCTACTGACACTGGAATTTACAGAAGTTAATTTTTCCATGTGAGTAATGAGCTATATCTGTATTCCATCTGAAATGGAGCTTCCTGTCTATTTGTATAAAACTGTAAGATGGTTTATTTTGTTCTGATTCCCTCATAAAGCTATACTTTACAGCACAGGTTCACATATTAGCTTGGTGGTGGTTTTTATGGAAGCTGCTTCCACTCTACTGTACAAATTTATTAGAGTTTGGCTAGACTGGTAAACCATTAATTAGCTTGAAGCTGTGCTTTGTGTTTAAATAGCTGGAAAATTGCTTATTTTTTTTTTTTCCTCTTGTCAAATGAAATTTGTGCTCAAACTATTCAAAGTGTTACTTTCTTCACGATGAGGCTATTCCCTTACTATATGAATTAATTTCATGAGAGTGTTAGGAATTTAAATATTGGTCTTTATTTCTTAATGTATTTTAGTGGGTACTGAGTTGGTGTTACCATTGTAGGGCAAATATGTAAAGTCTTGATTTGAAGATTGACATTTATGCCTGTGAGACAGTTACTCTACTTTCATCTTCCCGTATGGGAGGGTGAACTAAGAGAAGCTCCTAGGGAAAACAAGTCAGCAGCCACTGCCTCTCATCCTGGAGCTAAATCTATAGAACTGCATGAAGGATGGTCCCAAAGGAGCCAAGACTGTGAAGGAGCTGTTTTGCTTCAGTAATGTTTGGTTCTATCCTGCATACAACTCAGAACTGGTATGAGAGTACACTAGTGCTGTATGTTATTCTGAGGTGCATGGACACCTCAGAACTTTTACTTTAAACTAATGACTCCCCAGAGTCTTTTTTTGTGTGTGTATGTGGGGGAGGGGAGGAGGGTTTTTTTTAAAGACTTGAGGTATTTGAGCTTTGTTGGACTTTGATTACAAGAGATATCTACTGTTGTAAAAAGTTTTGCATGCTCTGCAGCTTCTCTTGCCTTAGATGAGGTGAAGAATGTCATGGATTTAGGTTAACTTCTTTTTGTTAGACCTGATGTTCAGGGCCCTCTTACCTTTACAAGATGGTTTCAAAGTGTAAAATGACTTCACTCTTTAGGTATAGTAAGTAATCAGAGCATGGAAAAACGATAGAATCTAAGCTGCTTTTAAGGCTAAACTGTGTAGCTGTAAAACAAAGTCTAAGGAAAAGACTGAATTCCTTTCCTTTTCCGAAGGTGTGTTATCCTGGAAGCTGCAGATGGAGATGCACTGATGGTTCTTTCCCCAAGAAATTACCATTGAACAGGGTAATAAGAACAGTAATAGATGAGTATAAGCAGGATACATTTGAAACAGAGTATTACTTACAGTTTTTACTCTTGGGGTCCTGCTTTGTGAAACAAAGACCACAGAATCAATCCATAGCTAGAACTGCATCCCTTTCTCATTAATTTTAATTATAATATTACCTCAGAGCCTTGGGTATGAACCAGAATCAATTGTTTGAAGTTTCCACAATACCTACCTCAAAAGATGAAGCCTGCAGCAGAGCACTGGCAAAGACTAACCAAAAAGCCTCAAACCACAAGATAACTGGGAGAGTACTGGGAAACAATAATGTCACATGCCAGTATTGGGTGTGCTGCCACACTATTGTAAAGATTTGCATGAGTTATGTGCCCTTTTTGTGTAGATGTAATCATCAAAAGAATTTTAAGTGATGATCTGAAAAACAAAAATGACAGTCACTTGAAGGTTTATCTTGCGGCTGTGATCCTAATTGAAGGAGTAGTTGGAAACAGCACAGATGTACCAGGTTGGAAATCTGGTAATGGCTGTCACTGGCTAAAGATTCTTAGAAGTTAGAAATCTCACTGGAGTGGCAGAGGAGGTGATGAATGATGTAAGGTTTGAGGGGAAAAAGGCCCTGGCAGGTAGAGGTAGAGGAGGCAGGCAGTTTGCATTTGATGCAGCAGAGAAGCTTCCTGTAGAGGATTCAAAAAGCAGTGTTTCCTAGCTGAGGTAGCGGGCAATGGGAGACTTCCTGACTACTTTGGATGTGAGTCTTGTAGCTTTCTTTGTCACCTCATTTCTCACATCTCTGCTTTCTGCTCTTATGCCTGTTGCTGCTGCCACCTCATTAACTCTGCTGCCTGCTCCAGCAGTGCTGGTGAGAAGCCCAGCCTGGTCAGCCTGCAGGAACTGACTGACCTCATCTGCAATGTACTCCGGAGCTAATCCTGTTTCCTCTATCTCTTGCCTACCTTAGTGGCTGGGAATTGAAAGGTTCATATGCATAGACAATCAAAATAATAATAGTTAAGTATCTTTACATGTTTGTAGAGCTGAATCTATGTGGACATTTGTTTGTAGGATTGCATTTATACTGGATATTTGCCATAGGCTTGATCCAGGGCTATCAATGTGGGTAAAACTTGGACTGGATCCTGTGGTAGAAATGTCTTCAATCCTTACATTGTTTAATAAACAAACAGCTGAATAATCCTGTTGTACAAATGATAGAGGGTTGTTTTGGCACTATTTGATTATTTAATTTCATGAATTTGGGAAGGTTGGTCTATTGGCCAGTTGATCCACATTATGTCTTCCTAAACAAATTATTGGAGGAATTGGTCATTTTTTTAAGTGTGTACAAGACTTATCTTGATTGTAGCAAGACTGAGGAAATTGGAGGGAGGAGGGGGGCAAAATGGGATGGAAATATGTCTTTATTTTTTCCTTTAGATGACAAAGAGGAAAAAAAGATTTTTTTAATGCCAAACTGAGCAAAAATACCTATGTGCCAAAAAAGTCCTTCAAAAAATCTGAGGAGACCTGATTTAAAGTTTCTTGGTGCGTCTGATTGGTAGGTGAAGATCGGCAGATCAGGTATATTTCCTATCGATGCTCCGTCTCAGTTGCAGTGTTGCAATTTTTCAGATACTGAAGAAAGACAAGGCAGCAGTAATATAGTTTAAGTAGGTTATTGCTCTATTAACTAACACATCTGGGAGCTATCCAGTAGTAATTTATTTGGTTCAGGTCATCTTCCTTGTGCAGTCTGCCCTTCATGGTGGGGGATAGTCTGAATTCCTTGTCACATCCCCTGGGAGATTCTTCCTGTCTTTTGCTTATATGGAACGAAGGGAATGGCAGTGAAGAAGTACCTGCTGCGCTGTGTGCTGGGGGTACTGGTCCCCTTCCCTGTTCTCTTAAACTATCAGTTGTCCAGTCCACTGGGAAGACAGACTGCAGTGAATGACTGCTACACTGGGACTCCTCACTGGGATGTCTCACTACCAAAGAGTGTGATTGCTGCAGTTTGCCCTGCTGGTTGTCTTGTACATGAACTTTCTTTTCATAGAATCATAGAATGGCCTGGATTGAAAAGACCACAGTGATCATCTAGCTTCAACCTCCCTGCTATGTGCAGGGTCGCCAACCACCAGACCAGGCTGCCCAGAGCCACATCCAGCCCGGCCTTGAATGCCTCCAGGGATGGGGCATCCACAACCTCCTTGGGCAACCTGTTCCAGTGTGTCACCACCCTCTGTGTGAAAAACTTCCTCCTAATATCTAACCTAAACCTCCCCTGTCTCAGTTTAAAACCATTCCCCCTTGTCCTATCACTATCCACCCATGTAAACAGTTGTTCCCCCTCCTGTTTATACACTCCCTTCAAATATTGGAAGGCTGCAATGAGGTTTTCCTGGAGTCTTCTCTTCTCGAAGCTAAACAAGCCCAGTTCCTTTTCATAGTTTTTGCTCTTTTAAAGGAATCAAGACTATATTCAATAAATTGACAGTCATGCTGTCTAATGAATGGTAAGTGTTCTTCTCTGATTCCGTGGTTCTGTTCCTTCTCCAGGGTTTCCACCTAAGACCTACTGGCTTCTGTATGAAGCCATTTTAGGCTGGGTTGCCTTTAGCACAGAAAAGCACTGTGACTCATCCTTTTTAAGATATATTGGCTTGGTCTTTCTCCAGTTTGCTAATATTCTCATTACCAGAAAACAAATTAACTGCTAATGCCCAAATACCAAAGAGAGGATCAAACACTTGCATCAGTGCTTACAGACAGTGATTCAATGTCTCTTCTGCAGCCACCTTGTATCCATTTATTTGTATGTGTAATACATATGTGTTTATGTGTACATATGTATAATTTTTAATATTGAATACTGAAGCACGTTAGGAAGTTCTTTTGTGACCGATGAGATTATCCTTCAGTGTTTAATGGCTCTAGTGGTTCAACTGCACTGAGGCTGTTGCCTGTAGCAACAGTAGCCAAAGGTTACAAAAAAATTTCAATAAACTCATCATCACTTGATTAGTTTTAGTCTTGTCCTAACTACAGCAAGCCTGCTTTCTTCCAGGCTCCAGTTCAGGCTGTTGAACCACAGACAGACATCCCAGGCTTTGCATTACAGCACCTGGGACAGACTTTGGACGAAGCAATAGTAAACGTCCAATAAAGCCAATCTGTGCTGGTGCCCACTAGGAAACTTATTTGCGGTCTTCTCTTTTTAAGGTAACTATGAAGAGAAGATGAAAACCAAGGTGGAGGCTTTTTTGTCCTTTATATTGATGTTTCCTCTATATGTAAGCAGCATGAATGCTAAAGGATTAATCTAGACATATAAATTTCTAGCTCTCATCAACATGGGTCCCAACTTGAGGAAATTTAAGCTTGTACTTCAGTGTTCCAAGGATCAGGAGTACTCAAAATTTGCTGAATATCACCATAAAACATAATTTGCTGAATTTGAGATGAGATACTTTTTAGGACTATGGGTTATTGCCTATTCAGTTTGCGTTCTGCTGGGTCTTACCCTTAGGAACACCCACAGATGACAGCTGCAGTCCCAGGCCAATTTACCACAAGTTTTCTTATGCTTCAGGCAGAGTCTTGGACCTTAAGCAATCTTAAATTGCAACGTGATGGGAAAGGTCTCTATTTTTTTTTTCTTGTATAAGATAGCTATTACTACTGATATTTAATCATACAAGAGTTTGGATACTCAATCTCTAAGACATTCTGTATCTAAACTTGAGCCTCTTCAAGGGAAAAAGATATTTTTCCCTTGGGTGCAGAGATCTTACTGGTGTAATATAGCTCGGTTGGAAATGAAGAAGGGGAAAACAGTCTGATGTTAAAACAATCCCACAGCTTCAGTAAGTGTTTTATGATCATTTACACAGAATTAGTTTTGTAGCTAAGAGCTGACATGCTGTTATACATTATGAAGAAGCCTGCTAACCTTGACATAAAGAAGGTATTAGAAATCACGTGGAATGCTATCCTTTCAAGAAAGTGAACCAAAAGTGTTCTTAATAAACTTAATGTAAATCTTCTGGGCATGCAGTATATGGCCATTTGTTTATGCACCTACCCTTTAAGAAGTGAGTTTTAATATGAAGGATATATTTCCTTTTAATAAGGAAACAAGCCTTATTTTAAGCAAGTAAACTGAACTCTTCTTCTCATACTGATTCTGAAATGAGATCATACTGACTCTGAAAACAAATCTGATTTTCTTCGTTTTATTTTTCTCCTTCCATAGAGGAGGAAAGTGACAAACTCAAGGTCACTATTCATATCATAGCAGGATCTTTTAACTTTTTTCCTGCACAAAATATTATTGATGTTTTATAAAATTAACAATTTGTAAAGATAAGAAGACTTTGTGGGTGAATTCTGCCCATGCAGTAATGAGTAGCTAGTGCTAAAAGTATTGGACTGGGACTTGGATAAAAGAGCATGTCTTGTTTGATTGCTGCTGGATCATTAGTGCTGCTAAGCCTTTTTGTTCTGCTGTTACCAGATATATATCATTTTCTGTCATGGTTAGAAGAAAGGGCTTACCTTTGTCTTAAGGTTTGTGTAAGTACTCTGTCTTAGATTCCTTTCTTAACACTTAAGATGCTTCTGCAAAGTGCAGATGAAGTTGAAGTTACACAATGACTAGCAAACATTGGAATGTTTTACTTCATCTCCCATTCTGCTTTTGGTATTCTTCTTTAAAGGAGGGCTAAAAGAAAAACAAAAGTCTTCTTGCTTGATCTTATGTTGTCATTGGATTTATCTTTTCTGCTCAGTAGTCCATCTTCACGTGTTGCACCGAGTTCCCTGGTCTTGGAGTCCTTCAGCTAGCTTTCTGGTAATCACTGTGCAGCATGCTATTACAGTTTCACCTTTGAGCATCATGTCAACTCTGCTAGTACAAGGCTGGAAGCTCTTTTGCATCCTGGGATCTTAGGAAGGTTCCCCTTCACATTCCCTTCCCAGTTTTAACTGTGGTAATTTTCTGTATCTTCTTGCATTCTTTGTATACTTGTGTGCTGTATGTCTGGGGAGTTGAGGGCCCTGAAATCTATTGGCAACTACAACAACAAAAAAATACTTCTTTGCATTAATTAAACCGTGAATCCCTGTTACCTATGGTAAGGATCCTTCAGAAAGTCTGTTTGCTGGTGCGTAGAGGGGCTTTGGTTCTTCTGTGCTGTTTGGCATTGGAGGTACATCTCACATCTCACTACATTTTGTTCTTTTTGGTTTTATACCTTGGGATAAGCTGCTAACATAAATATCTGTTCTGAACTATTGAACTCAGAAGAATTGAAACATCTCAGATGTTTCTGTAGTATAGTTCAGGATAGGATTTTGCTTTATTTGTAATCCAGTTTAACTACATGTTGCCAGAAGGTGTGGTCTTGCTTGTTTTAATAGTGTTTAATGTTGGCTTTTTGATGTTGTATTTTTTTTTCTCTCTTGCAACCAGAGGGTGTGCAGGATCAGTTTGTTGCAGTGTTCAAGTCTTTGTTATGTACCATCAAAGCAATAAGCTGGTCCAGCTTACCCAGTGCATCTGGCACTGCAGTCACTCAGTCAAGCACAAGGGAGAGGTTGGGAGCAAGCAAACGGGTGCCTTTTTCACAGCTGCCTGCAGCTGAAATGGATTAAGGAATAAAGATGTGCTGATGCTATTTCTGGGGAACCATAATGTAGCCAGAAAATGTACGTGTGGAAATGCTGAAAATACTTCATTGTAGATAATGTTCCAATAGAAATCTGAACTATAACCAACTTTTTTCCTTAAACTATGGTTTTCTTTAAGCTGTGGTTCCCACTATGGTGGGAGGGGAGCTCTGTGATTCCTGTTCCTTCTTTTTCCCCTTTATAATACCTTGAGTCAACAGAATAATGAGTACACATATCCTAGTTTTATGTTACTTAAAGCTTCAAATAATCAAATGTTAAAAATTTCCTGTGATGTTTTCACCTACCTTTTACTGAAAGTAGTGTATAACCTATAGTTTCTGATAATGTTTCATACTATTTCCTCTGAAGTGTTTGGGCCTGCTGTTTTGCTAGGAAGCATGAGGGCTGGTGGACTACTGTGCAAATGGACTGGGGCTGGACAGCTGATTAGATATGAACACTGCTTATTGATGGTAGCAGTGCCTACTTCTGGTAATGCTTTCTGAGGAGAAAACCACTACTTTCAAGCAGTTCATAACAGCATTTTCTTTACTTAATCGTCAGCTGATGAGTGTCCGTTAAAAGATACCTTAGTCTGTAGCAGCTGAAAAGGAGTGATATCAATGCCTTACACACTGTAGATCAAGAGTGATAACAGTAGATGTTTAATAATTCAGAAGAATTTGATTATTTTTTCTCTTCCTGTTTTTTTTTTTTCTCCCTCCAATCTGACTTTCTGGTCTGGCGCTTTTGTTTCTGCAGGGGAAAGCTATGTGTGTGGTTCAATAGAGCCCTTCAAGAAGCTGGAGTACACGAAGAATGTAAACCCAAACTGGTCAGTGAATGTTAAGACAACTTCTACTTCTCGTTCAGTGCCGTCTCTTGCCACTGCTAAAGGAGGTACTCCTGATACAAAAGAAAATAAGGATTTCATTAGGCCTAAACTAGTCACTATCATCAGAAGTGGAGTGAAACCACGGAAGGCAGTCCGGATTCTGCTTAACAAGAAGACAGCGCATTCATTTGAACAGGTTCTTACTGATATTACTGATGCCATCAAGCTTGATTCAGGAGTCGTTAAACGCTTGTATACACTAGATGGAAAACAGGTAAGAATTTTCCTCATAATCGTTCTCAACATAAAGAAAAGATAATTTTCCAAGAGGAAGATAATAGTATTTAAGTAGAAAATTACTTTTCTCTGGAGTGAATCTGGAATCAAGTCTTCTACTGTTTATTATGTAAGGTCTGTGATCAGTTCAAGAACATACCATAAGGCCATCATTGGCTTCAATGATGGTCTTGCTGTTTGTGATAAATAATAGCTCTAAATCTGTCAGTCAAAAGTATGATGTGGTTTTGGCTATGCTTGCTGGAAGCCTGGGATGAAGGATGTTATTTTAAAGAAGCTTGTTAACTTGCAGTTTTGAGTCACTATATTTGCCTCTGCATAAGCTGTACAATGGAAAAGTGAGGAGACACATTCTACCATGCTAGATTCAAACCTACTGCTTTCCAGAATGGCCAAATTGAGTCTCTCTTTAACGGAGAGAAAGCTGAAAAGCTTACAAAACGTGAGATTTTTCCCTTTCACAGGAAATGAGAGAGGGTGAACTGCGGTGCCCACATCTGTTAAGGATTCTCTTGTAAGTAACATGTTCAATGAAATACCTTCAAGCAGTGTCTCTGCTGACTAATTAAATTGTGGTATGGTGAGATTTTTTTGAGAGGCTTCTTATTGAACTCAGGGAGGAAGAGACAAGGAAAAAAAATATCAAACTCTAATCCTACTTCTTTTTTGTCTTTCACTTTATTTGTAATTTATCTATGAACATATATTAATTATAGCAAACCTGGAGAAGAGGTTAATGTGATGAAGGACAAGACTAATTTCAGCGTGACCTGAATTGATTTAGAGCGGTGATGACTCTAGAGAAATAAGGAAGATACTTGAATTTTCAGATGTAACCTTTTAATCTGAAAACATGATATAGGTATAGAATGTGGGCAGAGACGTGAGCGAATGGGCTCACTGAGAAGCTGCTAGAGAAACTAAGGTATTTCTACTTAACTGTTTTACAGATTATCTGTGAATAATTGAGCCTAGATACAGCTAACAGTGTAGGTATCAGCAGATGGCTTGCAAAATATGCTTGATTCAGGTAAATACTCTGCCAGCTAGATCCAGTGATGAGCCTCACATGTCTATGGTTACTGGGGTCAATATGCGGGCGTAGCTCTGGAAACAAGTACACAGTACCCTCTGATCTGAGAGATGGCTGGTTACTGGACAAGCTGCTTATTCAGAGCACTGGTTCAAATCAGAGCCAAGTCTGGACTGACCAGAAATCCCTTCCATCTGCTGTTTTATATTGGTAACCTCTGACACCATTTACAGACAGTCGTTCTATTCTTGATGACTGCATACATGCTTTTAATGATCCCATTACTGTGGCTTCTCTGGGAACTCAGACCTGGGGCAAAAATATTTCCTTGCAGCAAAGGTAAAATGTGTTTCAGGGGAAGCTCTCACCTAGTGTTGAGATGTGACTGTCTTGATGATATGACTGTCACGTATTCCAGACTCCCCTATGATTGTACTTAAAATCAGTAAGTACTTTTACATCTGTTTCACTGCTCTAATTGCTAGAAATAAATAGTACTGTTCTGTTACTTGGCAGGAAGGGAAGGTCAGGTTTTCCTGATAGAGATGTTGTCGGAGTTCACTTGAATACTTTTTCAAGTCCAGGGACTTGAGATGGGTTTAAATCAACAGTATACTGGGGCGTTTGTTACCTACCTCACAGTCTAAAATCCAGCCTCAAACTGGGCATTTATTAGCTGCCTTTCAGCCTGAAACATCAGTGCCTAACTGCTCTACCCAGAGGCAGGTGTCTCCACACTTCTTCCCTTTCTGTCCTGCTCAAATTGTATTGCTTGCTGCCTGCCACATTAGTAAGGGCAGGGTCTCTCAGAGGGAGTGTGCATCATAGTGATGTAGTGGAGACTTTGTTCCCTGTGCGTGCAAAGCAGCTTTGCTGGCAGAAAGGGAAATCAATGACCTGTGCCAGTGGGAGCAGCCTGTTGCTCCCTCTGTGCAGGGAAGCCATTGATTTCTTGTGCTGCTGGGCAATTGCTGCTCCATTTTTCTCTGCCAAAAGCCTGGTCTCCCAGATGGTGCTGGAGGCATGATGATGGATTTCTTTATTGCTAAACTCAAGCTATGAATGATTACAGGGAGGAAATTCATAGTAAATCCTATTTTTTTTTTTTTTTTTTTTTTTCTAGTAATGTTCATCGTAGGGAACTTCTCTTGTAACTCTTGTTGGAGCATGGAAGTTTCTGGGAAACCTTGGGTTGAGTGGTTAAATCTAGCAAATCTGTGATTAAATCTTTCAACTCTAACTTAAAAAGCAATAAAATCTTAAAGCTCTGAGCCAGAAGAAGTAATTTACTGTAAGGATAAGAGGGTAAAGCTCTCCTAGGATTATTTGTTCAGAATGTAACTTGGAAGGAAGGCTGTTCGCTTCACTATTCTCTTGTGAATTATTTTATGAGACCAACAGTGGAATTGCCCAGCAATGCCTAGTCAGAAGAAAGTGGTAGGAATCGAGGTTGTAATTGGCTACATGAGTCAGTTAGCCCATATTGCTGCTAAGCATTGAGTGGAATCCTAGAATATCCTGACTTGGAAAGGACTCATAAGGGTCATTGACTTCGGCTCCTGGCTCTACATAGGACCACCCAAAAGTCAGACCATAATTGAGCTTGAATGCTTTCCCTCCCACAGTCAGGTTGGTTGTGATATTTTTGATTCATATCTCTAAAATTTTGCTCTGTTAAAAGGAGTTTAAGTGGTGGCCTATGAAATTTGACAGTGGTGATGCTTGGACACTTGATACCTGAACAAAGTTGTTGGTGCAGTGTGGTAGGAAGGAGGTTCTTTTGTGTGGTCTGACTGCTTTTTCCATCACACAAATTACTCCTTGATTTTGGTAAATTTCCTAAGTTTTGGCACGCTTTGTGCCTTGTTTGGTTGTTCCTGAGAACTGAGGAATCGATCAAATAGATGTGCTGTAATGGCCCTTTCCATTTTTAATGCTGGACTAGCAGGATTTTCATGCATATAATTTAATTTTGTTTAAAATGTATTTCTCTACTGAAAACTTACAGCTCAGGTCAGACTTTGTTTTGACCTCAAGATTCCTGAAAGTTTTAGCATATAATTTAATTTGCAGATGAGGAGCACAAAGACACAACTGTAATCTGATGACATAACACATCAGTGGCTGACATTTAGTAGATCCTCCTAGTCAAATTATTAATGGCTTCTCAAAGAAGGATAGGTTTTGTGCATGCGCTATTTTAGAAACAGTACAATTTTTAATGGGTATAATTTAGTTGTTATTTACTGTTACAAGGAACTAATGCTGTTTGTGCTCTAAAAGAAGAGAGAGAATCAGTTCCTTGTAGAGTACTGACAGTTTTGAAGAAGATGGTAGGACTTTCAGAAGTGTTTAACGGCCTTATGAGCTCAGACCAAAATTAAAACCAATCCAGGAAGAGGTCTTGAAATTTTCTTCTTGCCAACTTTGCTGTGTAAGGAAAACAAAAATAGAATGAGTGGGTTTAATGTTGCCTGTAGGAATTCAGATCATGAGGCTGTGCTCTTACTGTATTACTCATATTTTAGATTAAAAGGCTGTTTAAGTACATTAGAAAAGGCATTTTAAGTGTTGACTCTTAATATTCTGCTGTACTTGTGCAGGGAAGGAATGCTTTCTCATAGCCAAAACATGCCTTGCTTTCCTGTAACTGCATTGTGTCTATTTCTTTTTTTATGGAACTGAGCTGCCCTTGGGGATGGAGCCAGGTTGGAGTGTTGCAAGCTCAGTTCTCTGGCTTCTGTATAATGATGTGCTTCTAGAATAAAACCAAATGGGACAATGTTAATGAAGGTCACACCTTGCAGCATGTGAGATTGTGCCTTTTTTTTAAAGGAGTGGTGTAGTGTGTATCTGTGCAAAGTAGTTACAATTTGCATGTTTATACAGAGGCTGAAGTTTGAACAAAAGCACTTTATCACCTTGTCAGTCCCCCATCTGCTTCTGGAGAACAAATACCTGCAATGTGATGGGACCTTCTCGTTTGAACAGGTGGTTTGTTTAGCTTAATTAGATGCAGTTATGCAAATTATTTTTCAGTGTATGCATTATGCAATAGATTTGACTCCAGAAAGGCAAGTGGTCAGTGGCAAAAATAGGAGAATGAAAGTCATTCTGTGGTTTTTAAGAAGAAATAAAAGAACACGAGTATGTTCAAATTACATTACCTTTACAAATAGGAAATACATCTACTGGTACTTGAGGACATAGGTTATAGAAGTGTGTGCAAGTCAGAGGCACAGGGTGGAATGGGAAGCGAGTCCATCAATAGCTTTTGCCTTAATCCGTTAAAATAGTCATATAAAAATTGTGACTACAGGAAGTAGTATTGCAGTGCTGGAGTGCCTGAAGCTTCTTTATTTAGTATAACATGTTGATTTTGTTTTTTTTCTTTGGGAACCCTGCTGCAAGGGGAGTATCTTATGGTCCAAACTCTATTTCCTGTACAATTCTGTCTGTGACAGCATCTAATACCTTAGTTTTTAGTAAAGAAGTAGAGTAGTACTAATGCTTTAAGAAGATGATTTCTCAAGAAAAAGAAAATGACTGTTTGCATCTACAGCTAAACTAAGCATGTCCTTTTTTGTTGTAGGACATGTTCAGTGATAATGTCTACATTCTACAGTAAATTCTTGGCCAAATCTACCCTTTTGTAGAATGGATTACAGTTCTCAAATGTCTGTCTCTAGCCTTGAATTGTCCTTGATACACAAAAGCCTACATAAATCAAGGTAGCTATCAGTCATGGGAAAGACATTCTCTACTTAGTGTTCATGTACTGTATGTTATGGAAAAATCTGGACAAAAAAGAATATTAAAACAAAATTTATTTGTAGCAGATGTTTTGTGTGAGCTCTGTAATTTTCATTCCATTCCTAGTATGGAATAGACATTTAATTCTAAGGGTGACTAGTTGTACATGTTATTTTACCCATTCTTCATTTGATGTATACAACTCAAAATTATTCCTGTTTTGAAAGATGTGGACAATAAGTACAATTTTATCTTCTGTATGACACCTCTCAAGTGCAGAAACTAACTTCTTGCTTTTGTCGGAGGCTTGCAGCTTCCACCAGCCAGAGTGGTGTTGATTGACTGGTAGAACCATGCTGAGTTCTCTGCAAGATGTAGCTGTGCGGATGCTGATTAACAGGAGAAAAATATTAAAGAAGATGGCATCTGCAAATCTCACAAGTATTTTATCAGGGAAGTAACAGCTTGGGAAACTTGCCCTTATGTTTTTGAAGAGGTACATTAATATTGCACTACCACCTGCAGTGTTCCAGGTGGGGAGCTGAAACCTGTTGTGCTTAGGCTGTTTATACAAGCTGCTCTTTCTGAAAGGGATTCTAGTATGAACACCAGAGGATAAACCTTGGAAAATACCCATGGTGCCTAATGTTGGACATGAAATTTAGGTACTATCAGAGAGATGCTGATGCACTGTCGTGTTATGTAGATGTGAAAGATGCTTTCCAAGAGCAAAGAGTGTCTTTACAGCTTTTGATACACCACACTTTCTCTCCTTCCTGCTTGCAGTGTATTTAATTAACACCTTTTTTATTTCTCTGGAAGATAAATCATTCCTGGCTTTGGCCTTTTGAAATTGATTGGGGGGAGGGACATGTTGAGAAAAATAGCCATCATTCAATAGGGGAAAAGGCCCACAGAAGCCTCTTGCAGACTTGATAAACTGAAAAATAAAAGCAAAAATCAGTGACTGGAACTTGCCCGTCTCAGCAGGTGGTGATACTCACTGGAGACCTTGAATGATTTCCTTCATTCCTGTTGAGAAAAATGGATTTGCCTTGAAAAATAGACCTTAATAAGAAAAGAATCAAAATCTGGTTCAAAATCGGACAAGGACATGCTAGGACAGACAGTTTGCTGGCAATTGAAGTTACCCTGGTGTCAAAGGAGAGCTGTGATAAGTTCTTGATCCCGTGTCACTCTGAGTAGGCTGGTTTGATGTCGCATTATGACGTTGACTAACAGTTTTAATTGTTAACCAAATAAAGCCTTCTGTAAAGGCGTGAACAGCAACACATTCCTAATTGAAAACGCTGTGTGTTCATTTGTCTAGTTTTGGTTCCTGGTAAACTGAGATGGACGACGATGTTGCTCTGTTTCTAAAAGCCCTCTCACAATGGGGGTTTCCAGGGTTGCTGACTGGCATCCTGTATGTACTGTGAGCTTGCTTTGAAAATTGAGAAAATCCTGTCTTCTGCAAGGTTTAGATTGGCTTTCATGCTATGTAGAAGAGAAAATCTTTATCAAATGAATGAGGCTGAAAGCTTGCATATCTACTTCAGTATGTTTTAGATAGCATCTAAGTTGATCTTACTGTACTATGAAGGCATCCAGCTATTAGAGCATTTGTGTACAGAAGCATTACTTATTTGTTTTCTGGAAGAGTCACTTTCTCGTCTCACAACAGCGGAGCATCTTGTCTTTTCTCACACAGTGCTTCAATGGGAAGGAGATTCTCCAGTTATTCTGAATTTACATTACTGGAATAAAATAAGTGTCTTTTTCCTCCATAGCTGACCTTCGCTTCTTTTCTTTAAGTGTGCAATGTAAATAAGAAGAGCTTCTTATCAATTTAAACTCTAATTTTTGTTTTGCTGACTAGTAAGGCATAAGAGAAAAGCAAATGGATGCTATCTATAACTCTGTGGTTTTATTGGCGGTGGATTTACCTGTGGGTTTTCTTTTCTTAATTTTAGTTATTTGTTTTGTTGGAAGAGGAATTTGAAAAGCACTTGTAAATTTCTATGATATGGATAGCTTGTAGACATAGGAATGAGTGTAATGGTGGTGAATGAAAGGTTTCTACTGCCCAGTAACACATGGTGCTCAGGCTGTTCTTTGTCAGCAGCTGAAATCTTTCATGTAATGCTTTGAAATGACACTGTTCCTAAACTTTGCCTGTTCCACTCTCCAGTCCCATTAGGATGCTGTATTTCATGACCTTCACTGAACGAGCTGAACTCAGTGGTTTGAAGACTTCGTGGTGGATGTTTCAAACGGTTGTGTCCGTTGGAATGATTCTGTTTTTAGTCCCTGAAGCTGTTATTTTTTACAGTACCTTTTTTCATTGGCATGGATAAGCGTTTTTCCTTCTTTGAAGTGGTACGTTGGACTAAAACTGTACGAAGGGGTAATGGATCTTGGGTTTTCTCTTTTTTTTTTTTTTTTCCCCCTGTTCCTTCTAAAACTCGTTTTTACAAGAGTATTTAAAAACTTCACTCACTTAACTGAGTTGTAAAAAAAAAAAAAATATCAAAAGAAAAGGAGGTTTTCTTCTCTGAGTTTTCCGTAGTACAGATTTCTTTCCTCAGAAATTGAAGTGTCTTATTCATAGCAAAAATTCTTTGTGCTCTGCGCAGCATACTAGAATTTAAGTATTTGCTTATTAATCTATGCACTTTGGTGTAATTCTCTTCCTGCACTGTTAAGTTGGTAGTTCTTACACTGACACTTGGAAATCTTGGCTACGTATCTTTTGACAAAGTTGAGTTATTCAAACTTAAGGCTGATAACTTTTTGTAGTCATATTCAAGTTTGAACACCTACTTACATGAGGCTTAGCACAAATGTGTCCTTGATTATTTACTTATTTCCAGTTAAATTCCTCTTCGGCACGTTTTTGCCAAGCTGTTCTGTAGAAGGAAAGTTTTCTGTGGATGCGTGCTGGATGAATGGTGTACTGGCAAAATGGTCTTGAAGTCATCGATGGTGGAGGGAATGGCGACCCAATTTTGTGCCTTGTTCTTCTAGTTAAGCTTTTCAGAAAATAAACTGAGTTCACAGTAAACTGTGAATGGTCCTAACTTGTTTTCAATACTTTCCTGCTCCTTTAGGCATGCATTTTGTTACTTTTTGCAGAGAGTGGGAAGAAACACAAATCTTTTCAGGTATTCAAACTATTTGAGCAGGAATTGCCTCCTGTAGTTTTTCTTCTGTAAAGGGTAAGTCTAGGGCACTGACATACTTCTGAGGTGCTCATCAAATTAAAGATGAATCCAGATCTCTGTCACGAACCTCACTGTATGTAGAAGTTTGAGATAGAATTGTAGTTCTCTAAATTTGTGTCTGAGGACTCTGCTGTGAGTTTTAAAAGAAGTGGGGTGGAGACTTATAGGGTCTTAAAGATGACAAGAACATTAAGTACTATTAAATCAGTTAAGAATAATCTATTCTGTCTTGTTCTCCCTCTATTCCCCTTTAAGCTTGACATTAATTTGTTCAATCTTGTAGGAAGTATTGCAGTAATCTCTTCTGGATCTGTGTTCCCACTACCGTGCCTGAGTTCATGGGGGCAGAATGTTCAGACTCAATCAGATTTAGGAACTAATACAATTACCAGTAGGTTAAAACATTTCCATTGTATTGCGTGAAGACAGTAGTTGTCTGAAAACGGCTTAACTTTCTATAAATAAGTCACCCCAATGAGACTGTCTTCATGATGTCACACACCATAAACCTATGATGAGGATTGCAAGATAACATAGGGTTCGTTCTGACATTTTTACCAAATACTTTCCATTACTCTTTTCCTCTCATAAACTTTTGAAGTAGGTCGGAGCACCTGCTACAAGGAGATGTTTTTGCTTGAGAAAGCTGCTGAGTGGGAAATTGTGATTCTTCAATAGGATCGAACTCTTGAAGTCACAGACAGAAGAGCAAATAAATCTTTGGGGACTTGAGGCATGCAGGACAGAGTTCTGGTACTTTACGCATAAATAAAAATGAGAACAGATGGGTATGAAATTGTCAGAGATAAGTTTAACTTTAGAAAGCAAGCAGCAAATCTTTAGAGGGCTTTGAAGTCAGAGTTTGATGTTACTGGAAATAAAACTTGTGTTAAGTAGTTAAGGCTGATTGCCTTTCCTGCATCAGTTGTTCTGGTGGATTTGGTTTTCTATTAAATGTCGAATCTCAGAAATTTCTTCTATGTAAAACTCCTCTGAGCTTTAACGGCTTAAAACTGTAGGAGACATTTACTCATTGTGTGAATGGAGAGTGAAATCTCAGTTTGAACTGCTTTTAATTATCTTTTTGGCTTGGTTTAAGCAATAATTTTCTCAGGCTTACAGACGGTAGGGAAAGATTGGGTGCGTCTAGTGGAATAGCAAGGGTAGAATGCCTTTGATTAAAAGTGGGGGAAGACATTTATTGCCCAAAATGCACATGGTGACTTTTGAAATAGAATGTTTGCTTAACCTTCTGCTGTTTCTCTCCGCATGAAATCAGCGTTTGCATCTTACAGCCAGATAAGATCTGAGTTACTGATAATGCAGTGTACAGAGTGTTCAAGTGTCACACTTAAATGGTCTTTGGAGAAGAAATAACTGAGAAAGAGGTGAATGCAATGTGTTGCGGGAAATGATCCTGGCATACTAGACACTGATAACGAGGAACTCTGTTCACATTGTTCACACAAGAACAAACTCATATATGCTACAATTCTATTCTCACACTAAAGAATGAAAAGGTTAAAAATGCAGAAGCTCATGGCTATGAAGAAGTCTGTATGTGTCATTGTTGATTCTGAGACAAGGTAATCTACTTTCTGTGTTCTACTTGCTGTAGCTATGTGAGCATGAACAAGGTCACTGCCCCAGTGTGGATGTGAGGGAGGTACTGAAGTTTACAGCCAAACAGTTGGGTTTGGGGTGCATGCACTTGGATCAAAAAAATTACTCTATTTCCTCTTGCTATCTGAAATGATATTATGTGTCTAATGCTGTATTTTTTGCTTCATAAAAGTACCTCCTATGCTCTAATGCATTCAGTTTCCTAAGTAAGCCTAAAAAAGAAGAAAATGTATAAGCTTTAATGGAAAAGAAAATATTCAGATGTTTCAGTTCCTAAACCAGATCACATCTGTTCTGGGGCAGGTTGAGGAGCTTTTCAAATACTCTCGAGGAATCTGTTTTAAATAGAGTATGATTTTTGGGAATTGGGAGCAAAGAGTGCTATCAGTGTAAAATGTAACAAGGCGAAAATCTAGTAGTTAATGTAGGAAAGATAATCAAGTCTCCTATCAGAAATATAGGAACAAAAATTAGATAAGAGTGCAGTAAGCGTAATATGTGAAGGTTTCTAATACAGGAAGTACTGAAAACTTCATTGCTATGAGATGGCAGAAAATTGTATGTATGCGTGAGAATGAAGTAAGGGGTGTTTAGTGGTTGTACTGCTGATTAGAATCTTTGCGAAAGCAGTTGTTGACATTGGTTGCTTTCTTCACCTGAAACAGGCAAACTGAAATTTGTGTGCCTTACTTACATGAAGACAGTTAGATTAGTGTTAGCATTAACTGTCCTCGATATAGTGAGCAGAGATTGAGGGACGTGTTCAGAAGGAGAGGGAAGCAACTGAATGTCATGTGGTGCCTCTGTAGGAAGAGGAATGCTTTAATTGTTTCCTCCCTCACAGGCAAACAACCAGGGGGACTGCTGATGTAAGAGTCTGGTGCTCTGAATAAGGAGCTGTATTGTGGCTTTACTGATTGGAGGCACTGGTGAAGAACTTCAATAACTCTCCTTAAAAGTTCTCCACTGGATAGGGAAGGCTATCCCTTTGCCCTTAGTTTCAAACTGAGTCATCTTGTCCTGGTGCTGCAGGGAAACAGGAATGCTAGGATGTTACGCAGTCATCACGCTTAGCGGGTGCATGTATGTATACATATATATAAGCCTTATAATATATGCATACATTATATATAAGCCACTCTCTCTCTTTTTTTTTATATATATATGTGTCACATATAAGTGTACACATACATATTTTAAGCAGCCTGTCACAATTTAGCATTATCCTGCAATCCTGAAATGACAGGCAGCCTTACAGCTCCAAAAAAGAACGTAGGTAGAGTTTTTTGTATCTCAAATCAATGATAGTCTCTGTATTTCTGTTCTTTGGGACTCACTGAAAGCGTGTTACCAACTTTTCTTATTTTTCTATTCTGAGTTACTTTTGATTATTCTCTGGAAATAAGTCATTGAATTTGTTACAAAAAAAAACTTCTTCAGTGTGTTTAGAAAAGGTGTCAAGTCTTTTTTCAGCTTGTCACATACAGCTGAAACTTTTTTTTTTTTTTTTTTTTTTTTTTTTTTTTGAGATGTGATAAGTGTGTTTAGAAAAGACACAACTTCTGATGTCAAGTTAGGTAGAAAGTGAAGGGTAACTAGAATGGGAGGCTTATGCAAAATAAGACCAAGACATTTTGTCTTTAGTGTGGTATATATTTTTTTTATTGAGGCTGATCTCAGTCGCTTTGAAATAGAGACTTAGAGGAGAAGATGATTATTTAAAAGTGAGTATGAAGGTGAGCGTGGGCGCAGATAATACCTCTGTGAGGGGAGATATGGACAGAAGTTGAGAGAACAACATAAAGTTATCATGGCTGATGCTAACACACAGGAATTGTGAGAGACAGTGCAGATGGAACAACAGGGAAAGAGGAGTTCGTAGAAAGCAGCGCAAAAAGGTCGCTCACTCTGTTTATACAGGAGGTCAGGAGAAGGAACTGATTTACCACCTCATGAAACTCTTCACAGAACTGTGGGAGTAGAACAGGTATTGGTAGGCACTGCAGAGGGAAAAGAAGCTGTCCTGTGGCAAATTGCAAATAATGTAACCCGAAGAGGGACTAGAGTGCACTAAACCCTGGAAAAGTAGTGTTCCTTTGTTTCCAGGATGTAACAAATAATTTCAGTCTTCTGCCATCGACACGTGCTACGATGTATCCAAGTATTTACGCTAGATTTATACACGTCTGAAAAAGTATCAACTGTAGACATTTCTCAAGAGTTAATTTGGCCAAGCTTTTTCTGACACAAAACTTAGCAAATGGAGGACTTAGTGGCCTTAGTAGCCTAACTTTTTGTTTTGTTTCCATATGACTTTAAAATCCTCTTCTGTAGGCTTCTTGTTCCCAAACTCTCTTTTTTTTCCAGAATGGATCTAACTGCCTTGAATAATGACGTTCTGAGTCAGCTGGCTAATGCTAACAAGTTCATAGCATTGTGACGCAGCCCGCAGTATGATAATGAACTAAATTAACCATGGTTGTGGGTTGTGGTGTTTTTTTTTTTTTTTTTTTTTTTTTTTTTTTTTTTTTTTTTTTTTTTTTTTTTTTTTTTTTTTTGTGGTGTTCTCATTCATAGAACTTAAAACTCTCTGAAGGCTGTCTTCAAACATGTTATTTTGTCTAGACTACAGCTATTTAACAACACTGCAAAACAACTGGGCCAACTGGACTATCTCTAGTGAGAGTTGGAGGGGAAGCAACAGAGTGTGTGTTTGTGTGTTCTTTGGGGTGATTTTTCCTTCCCCCAGTAAGTGTAATTTCCTGAGCAAGATTATGATCAATCTATTTCTAAGAGAGATTATTATTATTTAATGGCCCTATGGAATTCAGGTTTCATTCCTTCAGGAATACCTGCATAAATCTCCTCTATTCAGTAGTTAGACCATTGGGGAATGGCAGGCCGAGGCTGTTCCGTGTGCCTGTGTGTGCATACGCTTGCACTCTAGCCCTCACACCACAACTTCCCTCAAGAACAAATAAGAAGTTAGGGTTCAGCTGGTTTTTTTGGTTTGCTTGTTTCTACCTGTTGACTGTGAGCCAGAACTTGGCACTCTGCTGTATGTTATTTTTCCAGGTGAATTTCCCACCACCTCTCTATGTTAGTATGGCTCAGATTTCCCTCAGCATGGGGAAGTTTGGTTCTGCTGGAAACCAGTACCAAGCAAGGTCCATCTGGACTACTCCTCTATTTCTTTTGAAGCCAGCTGTCGTAGTCTTCATATCTGAGGTAGCTTGAGAGGAAATTTTTACTAGGAAGTCAGGGATAACCTGTCCCTAATCTTGCTCTGCCATGTGTATATGCGAACAACTTGCCGCTTGCTTTCAGATATTTGTAAAGATCTTTTTGAGCTATGCAAAAACTTATCACCAATAGGGTCATTTTAATAACAGTGCTGATCTTTTGATCCGTGGAAGTGTGTTATTTTTATTTAAAATATTTCCAGTGGTGCTGGGGAGATGTTTGATGCTGCTTGTGTTGCAGAATGAAACATCCGTTGCATATTTTAAGATTAAGAATGAAGGAGGTTGAAATAAGCAGAAACTTTGTATTCTAGATTTAACATATATCACTTGTGCCACTTTGTTGCAATGAATTAATAGTTTGACAAACTGGATTTATTTTTTCTCTTGAGGTTGAATGCCAATGGGTGAACTGAATTTTTTGCAGGCAGTGAAGGGTGGATTTGCTGCTCACTGTTTTGAAGTATAATGCTGTCAGATATGCAGGTGGAGTTTTATTAACTGACTTCCTGAGATCATGGGAAGTTCAATAAGATTTGGGAATGGACCAGGACTTCAGCAGAGAAGAATCAGGACTTTGTAATGCAAAGCCTCTTAACCTGTCTTTCTGAAAACAGGAGAACATGCAGTGGTGTATTTTGGTGAAATGACGTGACAGCTGACATGCTAAGAAAAGCTTCTTACACTTTGGCATACAGTCTGTAAAGAGGCAAGAATGAGTGCCACCCTCTTTTTTTACTGTTAGCTAAGGTGACAATACCTCTAATTCTTTTAAGGTATCTGACTAGCCGAACAGTTGAAGTATAAAAACACTTCTGAGATGGATAAGTTTTTCTTATTTCTATCTATCAAGCATATTTGATCTGCATGTACGAATCTTCCATTCAGTTAAGAGGATTCAAATTCTACATGTCTTATACGAGGAAATATAGCTACAGAAATATCTGTATACTTGTAAGTATATGCCTTGGTTTTATATCCCTAAGGCTACCTCAAAAGTTACTGTAGCTTTGTTTGGTCTCCATGATAGAGAGAACTAATTAACGTACAGATTTTTTATGTACATAGATAAGGTATCAAACTGAGGGAACTCCAGAAATGGATAGGAGGTAACAGCCTCAAGTTGCATTGGGAAAGGTTAGGTTAGTTGTCAGGAAGAATTTCTTCATGGAAAGAGTAGTCAGGCATTGGAACAGGCTGCTGGAACAGGGAGGTGGTGGAGACCCCATCCCTGCGAGTATTTAAGAGAAGTGTGGATGTGACTGGTAGGGATGTGGGTTAGCAGTGGATTTACAGTGTTAGAAGAACGGTTGGACTTGATCTTGAAGGTCTTTTCCAACCTAAATGATTCTATGAAACTGTTCAACTGGTGTGTGTGTGTGTATGTGTATACATTTATATTGCTTTTCCTTTTATATTTCACAATAACTGTTTGATGTGCAGCACTTCTCTGGAGCAGCTGCTTTCCTTTAGCTTTGGTGAGTGTTACACACCTGAGAACCTTGCTGATCATCACCAAATTTTAGTGAGAATACCAGCCCAGTTTTCACAGTTCACTGAGTTGCTGAGAATGAGTATGCTTGTGTGAATAATTTTGCTCATTTACAGAAAGTCTCAAGAGGAGACTGGTGATTTTACTCTTGCATGTTCTTTTAAACTTACTGATGTGTTCAGTTTCAGACTACTTTCCCAAGGAAATAAAGCCGGAGACAATTTATTTCAGGCCTTGCCTAATACATTTTGAACCTATTGGTCTGCTGAAGTCAAGCTTGAAAGAGCAGTCACAATTTAGAAGCAATTTCAATTACTTCATGGAATTTTATGGCTGAGTCAGCCTCAGATGGACACCCTCAGTGCTGCAGACTTACAGGTCCTTTTACAGAGGTAAGGCAGACAGAAATCTTCTCATTTCTGTTGTTTTTGGCAGTAGCCAGTTGGTCTTACAAGCACAATAAGTACCGACCAGCCAGTCAGTGCACAGATCTTTTGCAAGTAGCAATAACCACTCCCTCTTGCCCTCTGGAAGTGTCACAGTGAGTTGGAAAGGAATTACAGTAAATGCAGCATGAGGAGAATACATCCTGCACCCATCAGTGGGGAACCTGCCATCAGTGGTTTGGTCTCTGTGCACCAATGTCATTAGGCTCTCCCGCTCCTGTCTTTGTATTTCAAGTATATCATACCAAATAGTTAAGCTCCCTGGCTAGGCAGTTGAATTTTTTCTCCTTGAAAACAGAACTTGGTTTCTGTTTTGTTTTCCTCTCTTGGGGAATGCAGAATGTGGTGGGGTTTTTTTTTTTTTCCTTCTTCACTGGTAAAATTTCCTTGCATGTGCTCTTCACACATACACATTTACAAAAAGAAAATGCATTCAGGAGATGCATATCTCTGCCGCATGTCCTTAACTACTGAAGAAGATAAAACACGTTCTACTAATAAATAAGAAATGTGAATGAACATTCCTTGACACAGTTTTTCTGTCTTCTCAGTACATGAGCGCTTGTTTTAACGTGCTAGCAAATATTCTGGGCACACCCCTAGCCAGTTGTTCTGTACCTTCTCCCCTTAATGCTCCTCTTCCCTGAAAGAAAAACACTGCCTGAAATGGGAAGAGTTCATCTTCAGCTGTGGTGTAAATCTTCAGGTATATTTGACAGAAGCAAGTAGTCCCTCTCTCTGTTTGGTTCATTCTGATGTGATGAAACAATAGCTGTCTGTATGTCCAGTTTTACTACAGTTTGCTCTATTATTATTTTTTTACAATGGGAATTCTGTAGGAAGTAATGCAGAACATACCCACCCTATTTAGGGTTGCCTTTACAGTTGCTTTGTTTCAGAGTTTTTATAAATTAGTCTTTCCTGTTTCCGTGGCAACTCGCTTGTCTGCATTGGTTGCCAAGGAACAGCTCCTGCTGCACAAAGGACAGGGACACTCTACCCAGTGACTTCATTCTTGGCGCTAATAGACAGAGGGGAGTGTAAGCTTGGTGTTCTTTGGAGTATGGTCTCCTTATTGACTGCTAGAAGGAATACTTTATTAATTTTGTATTTTCTTTTTAAGTGTAATTAAGGTGTTGGCTTCTCTTTCTGATTCATCACAAGTCTCCTGTTCTCTACAACTACAAGACTCCTGTGGTCTGTAATAAGTACAGGAGGTGTACTAATTGCATATGCAGAACACATTGGAAAATGCATGTTTTTTGGGACAGTTTAATACACTATACAATAAATTGTGTGATTCTCCAGTTAAAAAATTGATTTTCTTTTTTTAATAACGTAAGGTAAGAAATTCCCAGTTCTGTGGGTTTGTTGAGAGCAATTAATGTTCTCATTAGGAAGAATTAGAAGCGAGCGCTGTGAAGAACGCTCCTGAACACATGTCTCTCTGGAACACTAGAAAGTATTTTTCTTATTTGACCTCTTGGATAACTACAGTCTGGGTTCCCATCTGATCTTTCTTTTAAGAAGCACAAACTGACACCTGTCATCAGTTCATCAGTTTTCTAAACTGGATGCAGATAGAATGAGCATATTGTGAGTCACAATTCTGTGTTAGTGTAAAATTTTATCTCGGAGGCTGTCTTGCAGCCATCAGTGGTACGGTTGTGAATTTGAGTACATGGACCCAAAGTAGCTAAGTGATTTCTTTGGGCTTTTCCAAACTAGTATTTTCAAAGGAGAGTATTGATTTGCCTCATAATTCTCTAAGTGGTAATCAAGTCTTCAAACAGTACAAGAACTTTGTTTTTAATTAATACTTACACAAAATGTTGTGCGTAGCGCAGACATATTACTAAATCCACTTCTGTGAAAATAAAGGGATGAGAGAATTTGGTTCTTCCTTAGGGGCTAATGTAGGCACACAAATAGGGTCTTTTGATCTTAAGGTAGAATCTGTGGCTCAGATCTGGTTAATCTCCTCTCACTGGTTCTCCAGTGAAGTGCCCTCGCATTTCAGTGTCACATGAGTGCTATTCAACAGTGTTTTTGAGTCAGTTAGCGCTGGGAATATCCACAGGGAGGGTGAAGTGAATATGGTGTAAACCAGTAGTTTGTTGCATGCAGAAATGCAGATACTCCTTTGTAGTAGAAAAGCTACTGCATGGTACTGTGCCCACAGGTGTATTGGAAAAGGCCAAGAATAGTTATTTTCTCCCATAGATAAAATGCCAAGAGGAATCTGCCATCACAGTGTGCCTTTCAGGGTACAAGGAGAAGCTGAACCATGAGAAATTTGCTAGCATTTGGGCAAAAAGTTTGATTACCTGCAGCCACATTACTTTTGTAGGCACTAAGCAGAGGCTAGCCTTAGGATAACTATGGCCAAAAAAATACTTTCTACTTCTTGGTCTGTTTATTAAAAGCCTTTTGTTAGCCTGTACTAGCCCAGCTTACATGAAGTGACATGCCTGCAGGCTAGCTCAGGATTTGTCTTGGCTTGGATTAGTTTAGAAATGCTTTGACCTGAGATAACTGGAGTTCAGTCTCAAGCTAGTCTCTGAATGGTGTTCTCAGCTCGATGGCTGACTGAGTGGAGTGCAGGTTTATCTCTGGCTGTTATCAGTTTTATTACTGAATTTATTATTTTTTTGCCTTAATATAAACGGAGAAGTGCACAAACCTTTCCTGTGTAGCAATAAAAATAAGCCGTTTGCTAGTGAGGACGTTCATAAGGAAAGCAATAGTGCAGTCATCTTTGATAAACCTTTTGGAAATCCCTGAACAGTAACTTGACTTGAAATCAATGTTTGATAATCTAGATACTAAATTTCAAATATTGTACTGTACCTTAAGGAAACAAACTGCATTTTTCAAGTTGAGAATAAAGCAGTGGGTACAGTGTTGGTATTTCGCAGTGTGAAAACAGAAAGCCCCCAGCCTCATTTTTGCACTAAACTTGCTATAGTCTGCAAGTTTTGAACAGGGAAGACGAGGCATAGGAGAATAAAGGAAAAACTTACCTATTTTAATTAATGCCATAAATAGCAGCCTATCCTTCGTACTTTCTCTCTTTCAGATACTATATTCCACGATATAGGCCTTACAATGTTCTTTAAAAACCATTTGGGGATTATTAAAAGGGGATCATTAAATTTTCTTTCTGTATAATGCACTTAAAATAATTTTCAATTGCCCAAATAGCTTTACAAGTCACTTGAGGCATGATTTACTTAAAAATTATATGAATCAATTATATACCAAAACATACTTAATGTAAAAGTTATAGCACAGGCTGATAAAAGCAAAGTAACTAGATTAAGTCTTTGACCTGAACTTGTCCTTTTGAACCAGACGCAGGGTAGAGCACAGGCTGTAGGCTGAGTGTAGATACTCCGAACTGTACCAGTGTTCTGATCTCTGAAGAGAAAGGTCAATTTGAAAGCCTGTGGTCATGGTCTAAATATTTATTAAATTAAAAAATATGTATTATAAAAATGAGTTAGGTGGGAGAAAAGGACACTGGAATATTAGTGATCATTATTTCCTCTGTTACTATTAGAGTTTTATCTAAATGAGATCGGTCTTTCAAATAGTGTAGATCCTGGTCAAACTGGAGGTTTTTTTTCCCTTCCTCTTACATAACAGACTTTAAAATCCAGATCTGATACTGCAAATCCACACAAATGTTTACTTAAAGTACATGTTCTCCATTCCATCCCCCTTTATTGCTTACTCTGCCAAAATCAAATGAGCTGGTGAATATCAGTTTCTCAAGGTCCTTATTTTTGATATTTTGATTAGGACTTGAATTGGGAAACTCTTAATTGCCCAGTTTGGTGCAGCATGGAGATGGCATTAGTCTGTAGTTTGCTTGCATTGCCTGATATGCTGGCATTGGCAGGGTTGCTTGTGCCTGTGGCTTGGCGAGTATCAGTGCAAAAGCTACATTAGTCAGCCCTATAATGTATATTCTTCCCAGCTTTTGGTGCCATCAAAGTACTATGCTTGTTTAGATTGGGGGTGGGGGAGTGTTTGTGTTTAACAGTACAAGTTCCTAATAGTTCAGTCTCATAGGAGAGTAGATGAGTTTTGCTTTTAATGTTTCTGCACCGCCTAATGTACTTATTGAAACACATCCCACTCCAAGCTGAAAATTAGCCTCTTTTTGTACTGCCTTCAAAGTATCTGGAAAAGAGGAAGAGATGCTAATTTTAACCATGATTACTTCACAGAATGTCTTAAAATTAATGAAACTGAAATTTAGATATGAGAGGGTATCTCTATGTCAGAGCTGGGCTGTGAGAGAAAGTTCTTTAGCATGCTTGTATTTCCATAAGAAACGAGTTCAGCTGACCAACCTCTTTGGGTAGATTTCCTCGTAAGTGTAATTCAGACAATTGTTAGTGCAGAATTGAGACCTTTCTGCAACCTCACTAAGAATCAGCAGGTGACCAGAATTTCCATTTACTGTTGTCAGTAATTGCTGTGTAAATAGACTGGTAGAATGGTTTGAGTTAGGCAAGATCTTGAAGACCATCCAGTTCCAAGCCCTCTGCCGTAGGCAGGAACAGCTCCCACTTGGCTGGGCTGCCACAGCCCCGCGCAGCTTGGCCTTGAATGCCTCCTGAGCTGGGGCATTCTGTTTCTCTGGGCAGCCTGTTTTGTGCCTCACCGTGCTCATTGTGAAGAATTTCTTTCTGAATTCTAATCTAAATCTTTGAGTTTAAAGTCATTATCCCTTGTTCTGTCACTACACTAATAAGGAATCACTCTCCAGTCCCTCTTCCATAAAATATCCTAAGTGGAAGGGACCCAACTGGCTCCACACAGTATCACTCACAACCCTTTGTTTGATAGCATTGTGCAAACACTTCTTGAACTCTGGCAGCTTGGGGCCATGCCCACTGCCCTGGGCAGCCTGTTCTGGGGCCCAAGCACCCTCTGGTGCAGAACTTTTCCCTGCCCCTCTCCTGACATAACTCCATGCCGTTCCCTCAGGCCCTGTCGCTGCCTCTCCGCTCCCTGTGAGGAGCTGCAGCTGCCACGAGGCCTCCCCTGCTCTGGGCTGGACAAACAATCAAATAGATCTAAATCATGTATAGTTGTACTGTATTGCTATTGATTTAATAAAGGCATTGACAGTCAGCTGTGTGATACAAGGGAGTCAGTACACTTCACAAGATGTTGACCCTTTTTAATTGTGAATGATTAGTTACTTCAAGCTTTGCATTAGAAGTTAAGGATGGACTATCGGGTGTGCATATAAATACAAAAAAAATGATACATAGAAATTCTGTTTTAGTCCCTTCCTGCAAAATTCTGAAGCAAGAATCCTTGCTTGATCTTCTGCACCCTTGCTTTGTCTTCTGCCTCACTTCAGAGCTGCTTCAATTTTGGGGAAAATGTTTGGTGCTTTTAAATTTTTTTTAATTTCTTTTTTTTTTCTCTTATCTATTCTTACTAACCACATATAGAGGAGTGTTGGCTGTGCTGTTTTAAAATGTCACAAATATTCATACTCCTTTACCTATTGGTCATTTTCCTGCAATCTTGCACAATTTTGGTTGTGCTAAGCTCTTTTACTGACCAACAGATAAATCTGGATGCAGGGTAAGGAACAGGAAGAGATGAAGTTGTTTTGTTATCAAACTTGGGCAGGTTTTGCCTTTTGATCTTTCCTTTATATCCTGAGGCCTTAGCTGCTTTGTCTCATTAGTCATGGCAAGCTACAGCTAGTGGTGGTGATATTTGAGATATGTCCATGAGGAGAATGTCATTTCCAAGATTCAAAGCTAGTTTAAGTGTAGTCTAGATCAATTATCTGGATTTATTAAAATGCATGTATTGGGAAAAGCTCCAGTTTAGGGTATCGCATTGATACTGCTTTGTTTAATCACCCAAGATTGAATTTCTAGATGGCCCACATACCAGCTGCTTTGGCTGACGGAGAAGCAAATGTTACTAATGTGGTTTTTTGTTGTGTTGGGTTTTTTTTTTTTTGCTTTACTTTGAAATAGAGAAAAGAGGGGTCACAGTAATTGCAATACTTCAGAAGTACTTGCTTTCATTCAAATATGCACAAGCTTCAGTATATTTTCACTGCTGTGGCGGGAGCCCATCCTTAGATTTTAAAATGAAGTTTTATTTCTAACAGCTAATTTCAAGGAAAAACTTGCAAGCAATTCATATTTCAGTCAAAATGCTGTTTTCTCATTCACCCTTGTTTCTTAAATTGATGCCTTTTTAATTATGTTTTCAGATCTGGGGAGGAACCTGTCCTGGTGCTCTGTGACTGTTTGCTGATGTATAGCAGCACAAAGGCAGTCCCATGGGCTGTGCTGGGCAGCCTTCCCAGGTGTGGCTGCTAGCTGCAGCCAGCTGTAGGGAGTTCTGGGTAGGGATGAGTTTCTAATTCTTTTCACTGTTGGGAGATGACAGCTGTGGAAGTACTGCATTGGCTCAGGCCAGGAAGGCTGGTTTTGAAGGACAGAGAATAGCAGAATGTTTCAAGCAAGCTGAATGCTCATTGGAAAAGTGTCATTGCCTCTAGCGTGCAAGTTAGTTGTGCTTTGAAAGCAAAGAATGCGTTGCTTCAGTGAGTCAAAGTACATGAGTTATGTGTATGTCTTTGGTGTTTGGATTGGATTTTATTTGTTTTACTTATGGTTTCTTGCTGATATTAGAAAGGAGTGTCATTTTAATCTGATTCTTTGAACGTTAATCAGAATATGAACATTAAATCCATCAGTTGTTTTTACTTAGATAAGATCTCCTTAGAATAATCCAGTCTTGATTTGCTTACATCTATGCAGCAAACCATAATGCGTCTCTTGATAGCTTTCTTTGATCACTATACAATATTCTGAAAAATCCCTGGTGAATCATTGTTTGGCAGGTATGTGGTGAACTGCAGCATCTAACTGAATGCTGACAGCTTTTCCACATCCTGCTGATCTTGGCCTTGTTGCAGAGCAGTGGTAGTCTCTTGTACTTACGACTTTCAAATGTTTTTGTCCTATCTTGGACAAGCTTTTAATCTTGGTTTTGGGCTGATGGTCAGAAAAAATATTTGGTTTGAAAGAAGTGTCTGTGCATTGCACAGACACATAATGTCTTTTGTTATACTGCTTCTAAGAAGCAATTCCGGAACCAGAAGCTGTGTATTTTAGCATGGCTACTTGCTAAGGCTTCAAAGTACTAACTGTGTCAGTCTCTTTATCACAAGCACTTGGAAATGAAAGAGCAAATGATGACAGTCAGTGTGCTTATTTTAAAATCCCCAAAATGAAGCTTCGCTTCCTTACCCCATCACCTCCTGCCTTTTTTTCCCCACTCAATGCTCTTTCAGCTGGGGATAGTTAACAGTTCTGTGGTACTTTGCACTGTATGCTGAAATTAAAGTTGGACAAGTATTGTATAATTGCTAGAAACCAGAATTGGGCACTTTAGGTAAATTATTACCTAAAAATATTACATGATTCCTGAATAGAACTGTGCATTAGTGGTCTCCTTGGGGAAGGAGTTATGTTCCCCTATTTTCAAGTCAGGATTATGATACAGGAAAAAAAAGCATCCTGCACGTGCAGTGCAAAGATACCACGCTTTGAAGCAATTGTGAGAACATGGTAAGAGTTCACTGAAGTATAAAATATGTGTAAGTAAACACAAATGTGTGTTATTTCCTCCTTTTCTTTGTATGTTACCGTTCAGTGCAATTTAACTTCATAAAGCATTTTACAGTGTTTGCAAACTTTGTCCCTCAGCCCAAGTAATTGTTTCTTTTTCTTTTCTCCTAAGTTAATCCATTATTCCCAGAATTTCTCTAAAGCTTTGTTCTAGAGCAACAAAGTTGGTCTTGAGGCAGAAGCTACTGGAGATTGCAGAGGTCTTTGAAATGGTAAATTTGGGATATACCAGAAGCCAGTGCCAATGAGACAGTGCAGCGTTTCCAAACAGATTTGCTGGCAAATGCAGGAGACAGAAAAGACCTCTAGTTAGTGACTTATTAGCAAGTAGGTAGGATTCACTGCTGTGAAGCAGCTTGGAATTTGTGAGACTCTAGCTGTTACTTTTTAGGAACACCTTAACATTCTTGACAAGATTGTGAAGCTGTTCATGTGTATTTAGCAGCTTGCGGCTTGTATTAATCTAAAAGCCATATTAGTTGCTTAACAGCGTAGTTAGCCATCTAGATACATTTTTGGCAGACACAGTTTAAAAAAGAATCATGGGCTTTGCTGGGATGGATCTTTTAAACTTGGCTCTTATGATGAAGTTTCAAAGCCTGTGCTAAGACAAGTAGCACTGGATAGAAAGTAGTGTGTATAAGCAAAACCAGACAGATTTTGGAAGTGTATGGTGTGTTTTTTCAGGGTCGACCTCAGAGCAAAAAATTAGGCAAGTATAGGATCTGAAAGTCTCAAAAGAAACGGTCAAATAGTTGTTTCAATGATCTGTGTGATGGCTCCTCCTTCACAGAAGCAGCTGAGGAAAATCACCAAGAAAACAGACTGACCTTGGAGTTCTATTTCAATTCCTGATTCTGATTGAAGCACCCTGAAAAAACAATGGTATGTCCATCATGTATCATTCTTCTAATAGGAGCAGGGGATGCTGCTAACTTTCTGTTTATCATATTGACTGTAACACATGATGTCTAATCATAGCAGCAGCCTAGTAAATAGAAATAGAATCTTCAAAAAATAACCTGTAGAACTGAGCAGCAGAAGCTCCTTAATACGAAGGGATCCAAGTTAGACTCTTGACTTGTCGCAGCTTCCCATTTGTCCTTATCTAGCAGTGTCCTGAATAAAATGAAGTCTTCTGTCCTGAGTTCAGAGTCTCAGTTCTGCTGCTTACCACCTTTTCTCTGCAGCCTCAGCTCTATTACTGCACAAACACTGTTGGTGCTCTGTTAGTACCTTTGCATCTCTGTGCTTGGGACTAGTAGTCTTAGTGGAATTAGTTCTCTTCTGTAGACCTGTTTACCTGCATTATCAGACTAATGGACATGCAAAAGATTCAAGACTTGTGCAGGTATGTATGTTCAGTAAGATTTTATGGGAGGTGGTCAATTGAAGATACGAGATTCGGCATGCTGTAGCGCTGATGTCCTGGGGATGCATAGATTCTTATCTTTATCTTTATTTATTTATTTTAAGGTTATAACGAAGCTTTAGTCTTGCATCCTTTTTGAAAGCTGTTTATCTTGAAAAAATAGCAAGCATCTCTGCCTCAAAATCCTAGCAAGATAAATACTTTGTATTCAATGCAAGTTTGAGATTTAGGTAGATGATTTTATGGGATTTGATATTTAAGTCAAATATGTGTAAAGTAGGGCTCTTTAATATAACCTCCCAGTGTAACACATTCATATAAAAATAGAGAACATGTAAAAGTATATGGTGTACAGAACGCTTCATGTCAAAGCATGTTTAAACTGTATATACGTCTGGGCTTTTGCACTGGTACCCATTTTTGGTTTATTGTAGATACATTATCATTTTAATTTCTGTTTAAAAATAGATGTGATTTCTAGGAGCTCTACTACATACTACTAAAAGACTGCATACACACAGATAGACAGAAACCTATCCCCCTTCTGATTTTTAACCCTTCTGTAACTTTATCGACCTTCAGTCCTCTACCAAAGCCGTTTCAAACAGGTTACTTCAGATAGGTGTTGGTTACTCTGTCAGTTGGTAGTTCTGGAGCAGGAAATGGTTATCACATTTCTACCTTCATGTTATCCTTGTGACCCTTCATCGTATTTTTGTTTTACTGATAATCTGCAATTAGGCACCTTCTTATTTCTCTCTGTCTGTGAGCAGCTGTGGTAGTTATTGGAAATGTAGATGAGATTTGCTTGGTTTTGAAACTTGGGTTTATTTTTAAGATGGTTATGATCATTGTCATAGCAAGATGGGATTTATTTTTTTCTTATTACCAGCTCTAGCAAGTGTGTTATAATTAACATGTTTCCTCCAGATCCAATCTCCAGGACTTGGCCATTGATGCAGAACAGCATCCTAGAAAGCAGTTTCCTGTTTGGCTCAGATTCTGTCGGCAGCGCTGCCAAAAGATGTGTTTGTGTTTCCCTTTGCCTCTTCTGTGCCAGCAGCAGGACTTGAAGGTGACTGAGCAGGATCCCATTAATCCCAGCCCAACCTGGAGGATGGGGAGAATGTGCTACAGAGGTGGGAGGGTAGGATGTGACTAGCCACATGACAGCAGCACTAGTGTGGCTTGGCTGCATTTGCTGGTGAAACCACATCCCAGCAAAGAACTGCTGAATATATTTGAGTTATGTGTGTTTCAGAAAGCCTGCAGCTTGGTCACATTCAAGGTGGTTTTCACAAGAATTTCAAAAGTCATGAACTTTACTGTAGCTTCCCAACCAAGAGGCAAGTCTGTGCTCCAGATTGCAGAATTAAAAGAAGTTCTTATTGAAATAAAAGTTGAAAGATTTTTTCATGTGAAGAAATCTGTTTTTGTCAGAGCAGTAGTTAGTGAAGTCTTCTCATGTCAGGGTGATATGAGAATGTTAGATGGCATGGAAAGCTTTACTCCAGATGCGTCCCACCTCGCCAGATTTTGGTGAAGGATATTTCCATTTTTAGAAGTGGATTAACATCATTGTTCCATATAAAAAGGGAAAGAAATGATAAGCGGAAGGGTAGAGTTCTGTTAAGATGTAATAATTGCTCTCTCAGCCTTGCTGGTGAAGGCTCCTTTACCACCACTCTTGAGTTTCTGTTCTTGTACTGAGGGTGAGGATACTGCCTGCTGGAAAAGGGACGTGCTTCCAACTTTATTCCCTTCCAATGCAAGATCTGAGGGGGAAGTCCCCATGTGACTGGTAATGCTCAGCATACAGTGAAGTCATGTGTTTCTTGCTTTTTATAAAAGTTGCTTAGTTTCTTTTCATCGGTCTTAAAAATAAATAAATAAAAATCTCAGCTTATGAATCGATATCCCTCTTTGTGCCTCAGGGGAGAGAAATTCAATGTAGAGATGACTGAAGCAAATAAAGGTTATTCAACAACCTCTGTTTGATAACAAAGTGCTCTTTTCAACCTAAAATAAAGATTATGGGATAAGTAAAACTTTGTACTATAGTAGCAAATAACATTATTTTTAGAAGATGATGTTTTGACAGCGGCAAAGTTACATGAAGATGGGCATGGTTGTGATGCTGTCTCTAGATAAAACAGTATTTAAGTGATGAACAAGGAAGAAATTTCTTTTGTGGCTTCACAAAAGTCCCTTGTGGAAAGTTCTTAACTGACGTGCATTTAATGGTGCTTAAAGCTCAGAGAGTTTGCAGCCCATTGGAATAATTCTTTTTGCTTATTCAGGAAGGCAAATGCCTGCCCTTGGGCCTCAGAGCTGGCCGATGGCAAGATCAGCACGTTATGCTTCACATCACAAGCAACTGTAGGCGTACACAGTCAGGGATGCACATGAACAGTTGCTTTCATTACTTACTCTTTATCCCACTTGATAGCCCTTGTCTGTTACTGCAGTGTATTGGGATTTTAAGGCCATACAGAGTTCATATAAAAATGATTTCTCTGCAAATAACATAGGATGGAAAAATTGATTGTGCATCGCCATTTGGGATAAAAGCAATATAGAATGTGCATGTGTTAATTATGAAATACTTTAAATACTGTAGACTTTTCTCCCTGAAGAGAGACAGTATCAACTAGCATCATTTTTATTCAGATGTTTTGGTTCTCCCAGGAGTAGAAAATGCTGTTTGGTTTTCTTGTTTTATTTTTAAACTTGAGGTGTTTTAAAGAATTGGGCTTCATGTCTCTGCTAGGATGTTTCATTTTGAAGGCTAGAATCCTAGAATCACAGGAAGGCTTGGATTGGAAGGGACCTCAAAGATCATCTAGTTCCAAACCCCCTGCCACATGGAGGTCACCAACAACTGGATCAGACTGCACAGGAACCCATCAAGCCTGGCCTTGAACACCTCCAGGGATGGAGCATCCACAACTTCTCTGGGCAGCGTGTTACAGTGCCTCACCACCCTCCGAATGAAGAATTTCTTCCTAACATATAATCTAAACCTCCTCTCTTTCAGTTTGAATGTATTCCCTCTTGTCCTATCTACCTGCTTAAAAAGCTGCTAATCTTCCTGCTTGTAAGCTCCTTTCAAGTACTGGAAGGCTGTGATGAACGTTCTCCTTTCCAGGCTGAACAAGCCCGGTTCTTTTAGCCTGTCTTTGTAGGAGAGATGCTCCAACCTTCTGATCATCTTCATGGCCCTCCTCTTGACCCTCTCCAAAAGCTCCACATCTTTCCTGTACTGGGGGCCCCAGACCTGGATGCACAGTACAACAGTGCTCCATATGGGGCCTCAGAAGGGCAGAGTAGAGGGGGACAATCACCGCCCTCTCCTTGCTGGCCACCCTTCTTTTGATGCAGCCCAAAATACCATTGGCCTTCTGGGCTGCCAATGGTATTTTTGTTTGTAAGATTAAGAGTGATAAAAATCATGGAGGCCTTTGCCTTTCAGTTTTATGGAAACAACAGCTGTCTTAAGTGGATTTGATTTTGCTCTAGCTTGAAATTAGAAAGTGACAAAAAGAGCAGCTAGCTGCTCTGTCTTTGATATCTTGGAGTGTAACAAAGCAACCACTGAAAACTTTTCACTCCTTGTAACCAGACTTTACTGTACAGCCTTGCTATGTAATGAAGGTGAGTTCCTGTGCAGCCTCCACTCCAAGGAGTAATTTCTATATTCTTTCTCTGTTTACAGTAAGTATCATACAGTGAGCATATACATGAAACAACTGAAACGTCTGATTCTATATCAGGTTTGAGTGAGGCCAATGACTTTAAATATTGTGGAGATAAGTAGGGGTAAGTAGGCACTGTGCAGTATGCAGTGTATTTGTGTAAGACCTGATTAGATTGTTTGGGATTCCTTGAAAAACTCCAGATTCAAGTGCGTGTGGCCTAAAATTGTATTTAGGTCTAATGTTCTATTGGAATAATAAAGAATGATATGTCTGAATTCATTGTTTTTATTACAACGACATGTTGTGACAGACTGTATAAATGGTTTAAGTGTTCTTTACAGAAATGGCCGTGGACATACTGCCATGATTTTTGAAAAGGAGAGAATTCCATACTGCCAAGAAACATGACCTCACAATGGTTTTGATATTACAGGATCCCCAGGTTTCTGTCATCAGATTAGTTATTTACCTTTGAAAGTATTTTGCATGTTCTTATGTTTGTGGCCCAAAGTTTGCTTTACCACGTCTTGGTGTCTTTGAGATTCAGATCGGAAAATAAAAAATCTTTATGAATTAAGAGGACTAGCTGGCAGAACGAGAGAATGAAATGGGCCAGAGTGTCCCTAGGAGTCTTGGCAGCCAAGGGTAGAGTCTCATGCAGCCAACTGTGTGTGTCTGTGGATGCCGTGTAGGACAGTCACAAGACAGTGATAGGACAAGGGGGAATGGTTTTAAACTGAGACAGGGGAGCTTTAGGTTAGATATTAGGAGGAAGCTCTTCACTTAGAGGGTGGTGACACACTGGAACAGGTTGCCCAAGGAGGTTGTGGATGCCCCATCCCTGGAGGCATTCAAGGCCAGGCTGGATGTGGCTCTGGGCAGCCTGGTCTGGTGGTTGGTGACCCTGCACATAGCAGGGGGGTTGAAACTAGATGATCATTGTGGTCCTATTCAATCTAGGCCGTTCTATGACAGGAACTCTAACATCCAGTTTTTCAGTACACTCATTTCTCAATGCAGTTTTCCTGGTGCCGTTAAAGGAAACACTGTATGGAGGCCCAAATGGTGAGAATTCTGCTGTTGTCTTTTTGCCCTTTGCAAACTTCAGGCTTCCTCTTGAGTGTGGTGAATGGAGAAATTTTATTTTTAGGTTGTAGGTAGTCCATGACTGTCCAAAGCTAGAATGTGGACGGAGGTATGGACAAGAGAGCACGATGATGTTGCTTGCTGCTGTGTGCTAAGTTCAGGCAATTGTACTGTTTATGCAGAAAAAATGAATTGAAGGAATCAGCATTTACCAAGATCTACAGTGGTGTTGAGTAATTCTTCAGGTAAATTTTGTGAACTGCTACTTTGTTAATGCTTTGTGCTGATCTGCTGCTGTGCAAAACCATTTATCCTTTAAGCAGAAACTCCTGCTGTAAACTACAGTGAAACAGCTGTGACAGGCCAGCTCAGATGGCAGTGGCAGTTCTCAGTGTCTGTTTTGCCTGTGTACCAGCTGGTAGAAGGCTGGTGCATCTGCTCATCGCATTAGCAGCTGCCCTTTTGGGTCAGAAGCTTTTTTTATACGGAGCTCTAGTGACTGCAGCCATTGTGGAGATCCAATGTTGCTGTTCTAATTTTTAAATAAGACATAGTGTTGTTACTAACATATAGAGATTTTGCTATGTCCACTTGCTGGATTTCTGTAGCACTGAGGCATTGCCTTTAGCAAATCACTCAGGGTGTCATAATGTGGGTGCTGTATCACCAGTCTGTACTCTGAAACCCCAGAAGGCATTGGGAATGAGTGTACTGACTCTGACATTTAATTGGTGTTCTTAGGTTCCAGCCTAACACCTAGTTATACCTCCTGTAGCCATGGGCAAGACAGAAAGTACTGTTCAGAGCAAGGACCTAGTTTAGGTGCTCTTAGCCTTTCTACCTTCTGGAAAGAATTGAAAACTCAATCAGAAGTGGAAGAGAGTGGTGGTGCCTACCATATCAATGAGTGGAGAGAAACTATCCTTTGAACTAAGGCAGAAGTGTAGGCACAAAACAGTACTACAGTGAAAGTGTTTGTAGTTTTGAGAAATGGATGAGAAAAAAGGGTCAGTGAAAGGTGAAACAATGACATTCAGAAATAGTGGAACAACAGAGGAATTGAGAGAAACTTTCTTGTAGATTGACTCCAGCGTATGCTGGAAGTTACAGCTGTCAGACTCCTTGATGGTGACATTGGTTTGAGACGAACAAAGTGAAACAAGCATTAGGAGCGAAAGGTAGAAGCTGGGTTTTGTTGGACCATTTAGAAAAGAGTATAGAGCTGGAATAAGCTGGATAGCTGTTGATACTTTCTGAGGATGTTGGAGAAGACAGTGCACCTCTGCTCCTTTTTTAGAATAGGATTACTTTCTTGCCTGATGCTTGTAAGGATCCAGAAGCACCAGCCTTCATCAAGAAAAGGAACATCTCTGTTTTCATAAGATCATTTTCCTCTCTTGTGACTAGGCTGATTTTCCATTGCAAAAATAGTCAAAGTTTAGTGAGCTGTCCTACCTCTGGTGACAACCACTTTATTGAAGAGGGGCTGTTCCACACTGGCTTGCCATACCTTAGCAGTGATCACTGGAGCTATTTCATTCACATCATGAGGAAAAGCTGTTGAAAAGTCTTGTTGTCTTCAGACTCCCTCTTCTTTCTTAACTCACTGGCACAATTCTGTGTAACGTCAGAATTCCTACCTTTCTTTGGTGATTTCTGAAGTGTTCTAAAACATAGGCTGGTGTCCAGATACTTTTGATTTAAAAGCAGAAAAATCATAGATGTGATTATGAATTTGTTCTTCTGTGTGGAGCTGGGCTTAGTTTGCTTATTAAGGTGAAATTACTGATTTTGGGGGAAAGCATGACTGTGATAGTGGACGTTAGCAAGCTCATTCATTTACATTTTTACTTCATTTCCTCTTTTTAAATGGAAAAGTAATTCAGTCATGAATATTTTCATGTTTTCAGATATGCATTTTTATGTGCTTGATTATTTATGATGGTTGTAATGACTTGGAATTTTGATAAAACTATATATTCATTTATTCCTCAAAAGTGATTATTAATAATCTAAATTTATCTTCTAGGATCACTGAGAGGAGTACCAACTCCTCAGAGGCCTGAGGAGAATGGTAACAGGAACTAAGGTAGCCCGTGTCTTGGGGTGAGATTCATTGTCTTCACTTACAGTGTTTGTAGTTTAGGCTCATGTGTTTAAGCAAATTGCTGAGGCATTTTAATAGCCAGTTGAAAGAAATAGGCATTTCTAAGATGCAACTCATGCTCTTTTGTAAGATGGGATCAATCAGACCTGTGAGAGAACTCTCTCTCTTTAAAATGGATCTTGAGCTAACCAGAGCATACATAGATATCTGCATCATGGAAAGTTACAGCTAGGGAAGAGCATCACCATTGTGCAGGAAGACACACCAAGCAGACTGGGCACTAATAAAAGCCAGGGTGAGGTTGGGACTCCCCATTATCTGGGGTTCACCCCCCCATCCCCAATCAATATAGTGATAGAGCTATCCGGAGCAGCGCTTACCTGAAAAGGATATTGGTTTTCAGTTTAAAAACTTAATTTTTAAATCTCAGTTGGCAAGGAGGGAGTTATGTAACAGCAATTCCAGCACACCCACAGTGGGAGAACGGTGACACAGTTACACTGTGAGAAGAGCAAACTGAGGATGCTGTTTGCTCAGGAAATTTAAACAAAATGGGCTGTTCGGAGGTGTTTAATTGCAGTGTTGGCAGCTCTAATTTTTCTGTCCTGAATTTTGTGGTAGTCATTGTCTGTCTTGAAAATGTGGCTTCAGAACTGGCACAGCTTTGTGTGAGAATCTGGATTGCGTTTTTAATTCTAAGTTGCTAGATGTTCTGGTTATGAAGAAATTCAGCACGTTATCCACATACTGTTCTTCTTAACCAGTAAAGATTCTCCATTTGCTTTTTACCTTAGGAATTTTGGGACCACTTTTTTGGATTTGGGGCACTTGGATCTAACAGCGTTGTGAGAACTAAATGGTTTAACTACTTCAGCTGAAGTAAGCTGGACAGTATAATTTTTTTCGGCTGTGTACAGAATACCTTTACTACATGCCTCTAAGTAGACCACTCAAAAATGAGCGTAACAAAAGAGTGCAGATTAAGAATGACTTGTTTTTGTTTTTCTTTTTCTTTTTT